>APFE031619356.1:0-44230 GCA_000404065.3 Pinus taeda | reverse complement strand
AATAAAGATAGATGACTACTGTTATGGTTCCATTTCCATTTGTCCTATGAATGATTAATGTGAATTGTATCTTTCCTGACTGATACATAGTTGTTTTTAGTAGATTTTACGCTAGTGTTTGTTCTCTCTTTGCTTGTGTAGGTGTCCGTCCACGAGGATAGTGGAGGACTATGATCGGCTGGAGCGAAGGAGTGAGAGGATCATCTCTTCGGCAAACATAGCGTTGGAATCCAAGTAGGTTTCCTTTACCCACTTGTTAATTACAACTAGGAACCTGCAGAGTAGCATTGTTTGATTGTTGCTAGACCCCCTTTGGGCTAGTAGGGATTTCCTCTATCCGTAGAGGGGATTTACCTCTCCAACACCAGGTCATGTGGTCTTCAGCACAGAGTTTACATGGATATCTGGGGGGTTGATCCTGTTCCTCGGTAGTAGGTGCGGCGGCCTTCTGTTTTGGGTTTTTCTACTTTGTTGATTGCTCTTCATAAGGAGTGGTCTTTTTCTTATTTTTCTTTTTCTTACCACTGGGATTTTGTGTAGACTCCAGAGAGTTTATCGTAGTGGTAGGAAGAGCAGTCGATTTTGTGGTAGCAGAAGAATTGGGGTTTCCAGGGGCATTAGGGATTATGTCCTAAAGAGTGATAGACTAGGAATATATCAAATCTAAGTGTTGCGTATGACGTATGGATTGGTCTTCTATGACCGCACCGCCTAGAGCGACATCTCTAGTGATTTACGGAAGTAACGACCTGCAGAACCAATCCGTTAAGAGAAAGTCTGGGAGGGGAGCTTTGACTAACCTTTGCCTACGTCTCCATTCATGTATATGATAGGAGATGTGGGTGGCAGTATCCTGACGAAATGAAGTGAGGAGCTCTGTCCTAGTCTCATAGCAGATGGGTAGCTAGAAGTGCTTTAGGAATTCCATGGCTAAAGTGTCGAAGGTGTTTACTGACACGCGTGGTAACTCAATATACCATTTCGTTGCGTTGCCAGTAAGGGTGTGGGGAAAAAGACGTAACCGGACACTATCATCCACCATAGAGTTTGAAACACACCAAAGATGGTAGGTGGTGATATGGGTGCTCGGATCCTCCCCTTGCTTGCCATCGAACTTGGGAATATCCGTTGGTATTTTATGCAGGATCGACAGCCATTGTAAGTTGTGATAGATGGGGTCATTTGTTAGTTTGTATGAGTCGGGGATATCCAATGTTTCCAACACAAGCAGAGAGTTAGATGCCCCCGACTCGGACCATGGTGACGACAGACGATTAGAGGAGTTTTGCGCTCCTCCCATCATTTGGTTCCCCATATTATACATGGGTTGCATGGTGTAGTAGTTGCTTTGATGTATGGTGTTGTAGAGTGGATTTCCATGAGGATGTTGATACTGGGGTATAGAATTGACCCCAGGATAAGTGGTGCCCCCTTGACCCATTTGAATTTGTGAGTAAGGTGCCCCCATGGATTGGTTGGGAATCCCTTGAGGATTCCTACTTGACACATAACAAACCATTTGTCCTTGATTGACAAAGGGAGAACTCATGTCAATGATCGACTGACCATGCATGCCTGAGAACAGAGGGGGAATTGTTACGTTCCCTATCGGCATGTGCATATTGGGAACCCCCACAGGTATATGGATCTAGGGGTTAGAACTATACAATGGCGGTCGACTGTGTTGTTGGTAAATGGGAACCGTGCCCATAGTGCCACATTGAGCATTATAGGGAGCGTTGTATGTGGCACTTGTCAAAGGTATGCGGTTTGACACGAGAGAAGTGTAACCCAGCATCTGCTAGGGCCAGCTCATCGAGGGTGTCATGTGAGTGGTTGTACCTGGGACAAATGAAATAGCAGGTTTCCAAATTACTTGTGTTGTGATGACAGTTGACTGGGGAAGTGGTGGAGGACGAAATGTGTCCACGAAGTCCCACGACTCATTAGTCTTTGACGGGATAGATGGAAATGTTCCAACTACCAAAGTAGGAAGTACAGGAACCATGGAGCAAGGACAACTTCCAACTGATTCGTGAGTGGAGAGTTAAAGGGAGGAAGAAATCCTTCGGTAAAGAAATCCTCTGCTAAACTTGAATCGTCGGTCGTCCAAACAGATCCTGTGTGAGATATAGGAGACTGATTCCCCAAAGATGTGGAATCTGGTTCAATGGAACTCGGTGGATCTTCCACAATGAGTGGAGGAAGTCCTAAAAATCGTCTCGATTGACGACGACGACCGGATGTAGCCATGGTGATCGTTAATTTTAATCAAATAAATTTTATTGTGATATTCATTAAAGTCTCAAAATCATAACACTCAGGTGCCTAAAAAATATAAAAAATACACTAAGTCTATCAATCAACAAATAGAGGGAAAATACCTCATCTGATAAGCACCAAACACTGGAGATGAAACCCAGTATCTCAATGAATAACAGAGAAGGATGGCCAAATGTACAGTTACGGTTACTTTAGAGCTTAACCTCAAATTGAGGGGCCAAGTATTCTCGTGAAGACAAGCACCCTCCCAAAAACTAAATACAAAGTAGATTCATTTGTTTCAGGTACCAGGACAGCCAGTCCCAGTCACCCTGTGTAAGTCCCTATAAGTTTGACCACTAGAGATACCTTAGATCACAGACATTACCGGAGGGGACATAGACGTAGATAGCACACTGTTTGGGTAGGATACTTGAGTCCCAGACTCAGTTCCGAAATCACTGATGGGACCCCCAGTACACAGAATGCCCAAAGGATTTGTAAGAGAAGGCGGGATACCCTCAATTACAGTCCAATGTTGCCTCATATTTCACTCCATTGTTAGTGGAGTGGTCCTGGTAATGTGAGTGCAGAAGGAATTTTTCTCTTGTTAATGACACTAGTTTTGGTTTTTGACCTTGGGCAGTTCACTCATATGCTTATCCCAAGATCCTAGCCTAGCTAATATTGGTTTGCTCAAAAGAGTAACTGATTGATTTTAATGTAAATTTTATGTGTACTTGATTATTTGTCTTTGGTAGGGGATTTGACATATGATATATGGTGAGACTCTTGAATCAATAAATGATGCAAGCAAAATGCTTTGAAAAAGAATTTCAATTTAATGCAAACAAGTTGTATTCTACATATTCATATTTTTCACATATTCATAGTTTCTTCCATGCATCCCTAGTCTTTCAACACATGCATAACAAAAATATTATTTTCCAATATTTCCAAACAACTACTTAAAACCAAAATGAAGCAGCTTACCACTAATTAAACAAAATGATGAATACAAATTGTCAGTCTTTCTTTTAGAAAAAATGTTTTAAAGAGAGAAAAAACAAAACTTTTTTTTCCTAAAAATAAATTTCTAGGACACCAATTTTGCTGACATAATACAGTTACAGACCCTATTTCAGCCCATGTGTAGATTTCCCATCCCTATTGGCTTACAAACACTGTTGCAAATCAAATTCTAGGGAGACTAATGCTCTGTAACTATGGCTACAGAGAGTTAGTAGGCAGACTAACGCTCCCTATGAACAGGCACATGCTTTATAAAGCTTTGTTTTGCCTGCTAACCTGTGTTAGTGAGGGAAATCAATCAAAAAGAGGGTTTCTAGGATCAACTTCTGAGATGAATGTATACAAGTAGGATGCAGCAAGATATTTGGTGGATCATAAAAGGATTGTAGAAGATTTGGGAGTTAAGAGAGGGAGGAGAAACTGAGAAACTTTCTGGGTAAACCGGGAACTAGATGTATAGTCCCCAGTGGAGTCACCAATTCTACTATGGGGTAAAATGCACGATGTATGGAGAATGAAAACTACCCTCAAAGGCCTTCCCAGGACCCTTGACAGACTGTAAGATTATCTGCAAAAGCTACCAAGTTATACACATGCTCATCTATCAAATATCAATTAACAAAGTATGGAAAGAGTATTACCTCAAGTCTCCTTCTAGATTTGCTTGGAGATCGCAATGCAGTCAAGTAGGAATCCCTCAAAGCCGGCTCCAAATCATTTCCTACACAAAGGAAAGGCAAACACAATCACAACATATAATATTAAAAACTAATATAAGAATGCACAATGAATATCTATTTGCATACAACTAAACTACTCATCTCGACAAGTATCGAATGAACAACTTAATGAACAACGTTACCGACACTATGGAGTAGGGAACACAACTGTAGTTCTGTATTAATGATGGAAGAGTGATTACAACCACTATTGTATCAGTCTTCCTTTGCCCCTTCTGCTTCTCTCTCTCTCTCTCTCTCTCTCTCTCTCTCTCTCTCTCTTTAGCTCACTTCTTAAGATATGTGACAATTCACAATAGCTTAGTAGGCTATCCTTTTAAATGCTCTGACCTTTGCCACAATGGCCCTCACTTTTCTTATGTAGCAATCAAGTTAGGGTTGCCAAGCTCCTCATAGAGTTCATTAGGGAAAAAGAAATGAACTTGCCATGCTTTTCATCTCTTTCCCATTTGCCTCCTTTATTCTGATTGGAAATCCTCTAAACATCTCGATTTTAGATGTTTCCTTGCTTTTCATGCATAATTCTAGGGACAAATATCTAGATATTTATGAACTCATTCATTCCTTTGACCCATTGAACTTCCCTTAGTTTCACTAACGTTGTCCCTTCACTAACAACATGAGTTAGTGGGGTCACTAACACTCCTCTATGCTTGTTAACAAGCTTTATAAAGCAAGTTTTCAGTGTGCAACTAGCGTTAGTGTGGAGTCAAGGCTTGCAATTGTGGTCCTTGCTTCAGTCATGCTGTCCTTCACCTCTGAGTTGATGAGGAGGTCATTTTGTTGTATAACACTTGAATCAAGAGATTCCTTTGCATGCTATCTTGGGAGAAGCAGTCCATGCATGCACATTAGTTTTGCTCAGTCTCGGTTGGAACCGGCAACCTGAAGGCACATGCAATAGCCTGCTTGACTGATGGGAAAATTTTTGCATTTCTGGGAGGGAGCTAGGCTAGCTTCCCAGAGGGATTATGCAATTTATGGGTTAAGAAGATGACTGCTTCTCAGAATTTCACAATTTCTAGGCTGAGCAGTCCTGCTAAGACAGATTGCATAGGTTTTCCAGTGAAGCTTAACAGGCAGAATTGCGCAATTCTGGAGCCCAGAAGGTTTCCATTCAAGATTATGTAATTTATGGAGGGAAGGTTGATTCCCTTCCAAAATTGTGTAATTCCTTGAGGTAGTTGCTCAGCCTGTAGCTAGACCAAGTCTAGAGAAATAGGATGTGAGGGGGACTCATCAAGCTATCATGCACAGGCTGGCAATCTTCTAGAAAACCACTGAAGCTCATGTACTTGTCAGTGCAAGACATGCTGTTGAGGATGGTTAGTAGGGAGGCTCCAAAACAAAGCTAAGGAAAAAATTTTCATGGTGGTTGTAGCCACTACAACACTTGGAGACACACCGATAGAACTTCGGCTCTCTGAATGGACCTTGTTCATGAAAAGCAAGTCTAACACCTCCAGAAGTATTGTTCAATTCTTTGTTCGTCTTGGTTTCCACACTTACTTGATTGTAAGATGTAGCATCTACCAAGCCCTTGGTTGGTCGACACACATTCCAAGCCAATCCAACACAGTTTTTTCGATTGGGGATGAGGGGTATATTGGTGCACAATCAGTATAGTTGTCAGAGTTGTAGTTTTATCTCTGGTGTTGTTCCACTGCCAGCAATCTTAGACAGTACCTTGGTGGAGTCACGCAAGAACACAAGCATCACTCCGCTACCAATGAGCCTGGTCAGTACCCTGGCGGAGTTACTTGCATCACCTCTCTATGCAAGAAGCCTTTCTCTTCTTTCGCCTTATTCATTTCTCATTTCTTTGGAAATTTTTCACGTTTTTATTTTTTCATTTTTCATTTTCATAATTCTACATAGCACTTATTCATTTCAGAGGCGGAAGAGTGATCCCGACTTATTGAGAGCAGAAGAGGTTTTTCCTTCAGAGAAGTAGTTTATGTATACATTTGACGTGCTTTTTAAGGTTTTCCCCCTCATCTTACTCTGATTGACTGAGCTGACAAGGATTAACCCAAAAACAACCGACTAGAGTAGGTGATACTAGTTAGTGCGCAAGCGTTGTGTTTTCACTAAGGTTCACTTTGAACAATACGTATTTTCAATCAACTTATCATGGACCAAAACTAACAAGTTCTTCATATAGAGGCATGATGACAAATAACCAAGTAGTGATAGCTGAACAAGGCCTCTTGTACTTTACCCAGGTTGTTTCAAGGGTCGCACACAGTTTCATGCAAAACTAACCTATGGACATAAACAAGCAAACAAACCAAAAACCAAAGCAAAAAGTAGAAGCGAATTTGAAATCAAAGCGAGTAAGAAAACAAACAAGAAAGCAAACAAATGCATAAAGAAAGAGGCAAACATGCATGCAAGCGAACAAATCAAAAGAAAACACTACTCCTACTCCTAAGCTAACAGTGCATGGCCCTGATCACGTGAAGTGATATTTCCAATGCAGCCACCGATCGTGACAACCAAGATCAGAAAATCTGAGATTTTTTTCAACATCCTCATGATTTGATGAATCATGCAGAGGGGTAGATGAGAAGCAAGGATATTCACCCTTTATGTTTCCAAAAATAACAGATGACAGAATAGACAAATTTTTGGAGGAAGATGTGTCTTCTCCACAATGTAATGATATATTAACATCCAACGTGTCCTGTGAATGATCAGAAGTAGAAACATCTAGAAATGAGTTTTCACAGGGGAAATCAGCAGTGGCAGAATCACAAGGGATGTCAAAATAAATCGGATGAGGCGCAGTTGGAAGGGAGTCATCCTTCACCACGGGTTCTTCTTTAGATTCCCACACACACTCATCATGAATGATGGCGTAGGTTGGCTGCATAACACCAACTCTGTCGACAACTTGATCCTCATTCACAGTAGGTGAGGAGTTCGGAATGGAAGAACACAAGACTATACAATTTGGAGGATCAACAGAATGTGGGGACGGAGGTTGAGGGAAAAAATCCATGTGAGAACCAACAGGCTTGCAAGCCAAATTTGTGAAGATATCAATATTGGGTGGGGTGAGAAGATGTGACAGTTCAATAGATGTGTGTGCATAATATCCCACATCACTCTGCAATGGTGAAGATGTTTGATGAGGTGAAGGCGGACAGTCACTTGTGAGTGCAACTATGCCTACTTGTGATTGCGCAGCTCCATCACCGAAGTGTGTTGAGCAAGATTCGAATGATTTCAAGGATTGCAGATTTTCGGATATATGAAGAAGATACTCAAATATTCCATAAAGAAATTCCAAATCAATTTCATCTTCAGGGAATCAGTATGCAATATTAAAAAATATTGTGTGAAACTGTTCAACCGATTCATCGGGTGCTTTTCTTAATTTCTTGATCGAGTGATTTATAGTTAAAGTGATTGAAAGCACAATGTATCTCTATGACCAGATGAGAAAGAGAATGAGTAGATTTTTGGGCACCGTGGCACACTAGTGCATTGGGTGCCCTCGAAGCCTGTAGATGAACAATGTGTGGGTCATGTATTCTTCAAAGATTCCATGTCTTTTGCATGAGCCTACAACGTCGACCGCGTGCCTAACCAAGGCTATGTTGCCTCCACCATCGTATGCTTTATGTGACAAGTTATCTGAGAGCTTTTCTGAGATAATGAAGTCGTTTCCATAAGACATACACTCTGGAAGAGAAACTTTGTAGTTAGTCATGATAGATATGTAGAGATTCAAAACAGAATTGAGGAATCAACTTATCACCTGGCCCTCCTTCTAGTGCCAAAATGTTGACGGTGCTGCACCCGCCAACATGTCAGGGGATCTCCCAGGTAAGAAGTCCCAAATAGACCTCAAACCGTTTGGTGTAGGAGTCCTAGCAGTGGGTTGTATGGTAATGCCTTGACTGCAGTTTCATACAGAGGCAAGTAAGATTTCCCTGTTGGTAGCAAGGGTGTGACATATGCAGTAAGTCAAGGATGGTGCATGAGCGGTTTTAACACACAGAGGGTGAGGTGAGTGCACCCCTTGGAAACCTGTGATAGCATAGAGTTAAGAAGGGAACACACGAGAAAAGATGCATCACAACATGGAAGGTAAGTTAGCTAGAAATCCAAAGTGATGGTTAAACCAACAACACATTCCAGAAAGATTCATACATACATATACAGAAATAACTACACATGCATGCGTAAGAAAACAGATACATATATCATTTAGAGTACTCAAGTTAGCTGAAATACAATACAACATATGCATGAAATGCGTTGGCTCTGTTATATTAAGAAGTGTAAGCTCTAGTCATACAATACATCCATGTCCAACCACTAGTTTCGATAGTGGAACGTTACAACCACAACTTCCTGCTCCTCCAAAGAGATATAATAGCTCTGCGCAGTGGAGAAGCTAAGGCTCATTACAATATTGTCCAAGCTCTCTCTAAGATAGTCTTATCAGAAGTTTGGCTAACAAAAAGGCTATACAATGAGTTATGAGGGACTATTTATAGCAAAGGGTGGGATGACCCTTGACATTCCCCTTTGAGACCGTTCATCTATCCTCATGACTCTTCAACTACTATATGACTATTACATTCAATAATCGACACTTGAAATTCCACCTGACAAGATGTTACATTATAATGCACATATGCCCATATGAGACAAAATGGCTTGAGCAAGCCAAGCAAGACATCACTGACACTCGGACCATTGTGGTGAGACCAACTCTTTGACATCCTTTTGATGGTCGAAGGTGGTGAGCTTATTGCCAAGCTTGGTTGTCTGTGATGGTGTCTGTGCGCTCAATGGTGACATCTTGCTGAAGTGAACTCTTGCCTTCACTGCATCGAGGTGCACTAATATGGCTCCTCTATCCAACTTGTCTGATAGCATGTGCATGGTCATCCTAGGTGTGACTGGACCGACAACATGTTGATGAATAGTGTCTATGTTTCTCTCCACGTATGTGTTGGTGGTGGTGCATATCAACTTGTCAACATACATATTCAACTCCAATTGGACTTGCTTCTTGTCTTTGCCCCGGTGAGTGTGCCAAATGGGTGGGATCGCATGCCTACGCACAATGGCATCCATGCTGTTGAATTCCCTTGCATGCAATCAACAACATTGTTTTTCTCTGTACCATCTCCTGGGATGGATCTATAACTTGTACGAGTGCATTTTCATCCATCTGTACATGTTGCGCCCCCTCTTGTACCTATTCCTACTGCAACTCATTCTCTCGTCTACACAACTCCTGTTCTTCCTTGATTTGCTGCTTCAGCACATGCAACTCCTTCTCTATTCCATTCTTTACCTTCGTGTGATCTTCATGTCATGCCATGACCTCATAGCCTAAGTCTCCAAAGTTGCTTTCATCACAAGTGGATCTGCTTGAGCTTGCAGCTTTGTTCCACCTCTTTGTTGTCAAC
Source organism: Pinus taeda (assembly GCA_000404065.3). Taxonomy (NCBI): domain Eukaryota; kingdom Viridiplantae; phylum Streptophyta; class Pinopsida; order Pinales; family Pinaceae; genus Pinus; species Pinus taeda. The sequence goes on along the minus strand of APFE031619356.1, from coordinate 34,761 downwards.
AACCTTCCTCTTGCATTCATTGTGTGCAGGTGTGTTGCTGATGGTGCTGCTTGCTATAATTCTACTACCATATTATCTTGATGTCCTTATCTACGAATAATCTTGATGTCTTCATAGGTAGGCAAGCTCATAGACACTTGCTCGGCTGCAAACCCCATTGGGCTCTCAATGATGACCTTTGACTCTACTCTCCTGGAGGCCATTGTACTTGTGTTTCTAAGAGACAGATGAACACCTGTGATGCCTGGAGGCATAACAACACTAATGGAAAGAAATATGTCAGTCGAAAACCAAAACAAACTTTAGGACTGACTTGCAACATACCTCTGTGATTGATCATGAAGGTTGCACAATTTCCACCAGGAGGTCATGGGAATGACTGCCAAAAATGTGCAAGGCACAGTCTGGGATATCAGGAGGATGACTGACTGCTGGAACCGCACAATGCATAGTCCATCCTAGCCTTCCGAGGACTGAAATTGTGCAATGAGCAATTTCAGTCAGCAGTGACATGCAACCATCAAAATGCATTGCAGTTTCTAGGGCCAGCAGGACACTGCGTCCAATAATTTCGCAACGGAAGCCTGGAGATCAGTGCTAGGCTAGAGTTGCATAATTTTTGGAGGGAAGGTAGAGCCTTCACTTCCGGAAATGTGCAGTGCTCGCCGAGCAAGGCAAAGTTTGGGCCAAGGCAGCCTAGTGCAAATGACGGGTGACTGAAACATGAGAAGTATGAATGCATGGTGAGATGAGTGCAAACAGGAGTGAATGATCATATATGCAAACAACAAGTGCAGGATTCATAAAACGAGAAAGCATGCATGTGTGTGAAGCGAGCCAACGCAACAGTGACTGTTCGTGCAAAACAGTGTCATGCATGTGACAACAGTGAAATGCGAACAAAAACTAAAACGGTGCTTCTACAAGCTAACATGCATCAAAATGATAGTAGATGTTCATTGAAATCAAGTAGACAACACTCACGCAAAGTGAAACACAAAAAGCGATAGAAACACAGTGCAAGACATGAAAAGATGGCTTACCCCAAATCAGCTGAGCTAAATCTGCCAACGACTCCTAGATGTAATGTGGGATGTTAGAGATGCAAGTTCGATGTGAGGAATGAGCTCTGCAGTGTCCAGTTGATAAGGTTCGATAAAATTGAGGTTGTGACGCGCATGCCACAAATCTAGGAAAAGTGACACTTGGCAGGAGGTTTTTGAAATGATCCTTGCATGTAACCTCCAACTACTAAAAATAGATCCCTAAATCAAGGGATGCCTTTGCATAATGCCTTGGGAGAAGCAGTCCATGCATGCACATTAGGTTTTCTCGATCTCGGTGGGAACCGGTCAACCTGAAGGCACATGCAACAACGTGCTTGACTGATGGGAAAACTTGTGCATTTCTGGGAGGGAGCTAGGCTGGCTTCCCAGAGGGATTATGCAATTTCTAGGCTGAGTAGCTGACTATTGCCCATAATTGCACAATTTCTAGGCTGAGCAGTCCTACTAGGACATATTTTGCAGTTTTTCCAGTGAAGCTTGACAAGCAGAATTACGCAATTCTGGAGCCCAAAAAGCTGCTAGTTAGGATTGCACAATTTATGGAGGGAAGGCTGGTTCCCTTCAAAAATTGTGCAATTTCTTGAGGGAGCTACTTAGCATGCAACGAGACCAAGTCCAGAGAAATGGCCTGTGAGGGGGATGCAACAAGCTATCATGCATAGGCTGGTAACCTGCTAGAAAACCACTGAAGCTCGTGTACTTGATAATGCAAGACATGCTACTGAGGATGGTTGGTAGATAGGCTCCAAAACGAAGCTAAGGAAAAATTTTGGAGGGTGGTTATAGTTGCTACAACACTACCAATAGATCCCTAGAAAATGGTATTTTTTTCTCCCTAACTCGAGAATAGGTGGATCTAGATCTCCCTTCAACTGCACTGGCTTGGCTAGCAATGATCTCGGCCTTCTTAGATGCCAATGACCTCGAGTTGGCAAGAGATAGATTGGTGATATTTTGCTGATTTGAGGAGTTAAGGAGGTGGACAACCTCCTAGAATATCTATTTTTTTTTTAATCTGAGCTCCTGAACTCAAATTATCTCAAAATTGCTCCAATTCCTGCATTTAACACACATTAGGCCACATGACATAACAACACATCTTTTACTGCTCACACTGAGCACAATATTTCAAAATATGTAGATAAATGTGAGAAAAATATAGTTTAATAAGTTGTAGGATGGCATTGTGACCCTTATGATATACCTATTGATGAGCCTCATCATCATCCCCCTACTGAAATTGTTTCTCATCCTCTGAGATACTCAATCATATATATCCATGTCTTTAATGGCCCTAGTGTCCTCTTTGACATCTCAAGTGTCTGCAAATGGTGTGCCCTCTTGAGGGTAGTCTATCATCAATTCTCAATTACCAGTCTATACCAGGCCAACTTATAACCTGAAATTGACTAATTTGTTACAGTTTTCACCTCATAGAAAGCCATCTTTCAAGGTCTGACTTCAAAGATGAAAGGCCCGACAAAAGGCCCAATTCAAAAAGGTATCCTTCTCTATGTCTTCCCACTTCTTCCTTTCCTCTTCTTCATTAGTTCCTTCTTTTTAACCCAACAGTAAAGGTGGAATGAGCTTGAGTCCAATCCAATTGATCTCTAATGTTTGCATGGCCCTTTTGTATAGGGGTGTTCTTTCTAATGCATTCCTCAACCTTTCAAGAGAGTGATACTCCCTAATTTGGAGACTATGTGGCAAGGCATTCCATATTCTCTGACATGTTTGTTGGTTCTTTGTCCCTAACAACCTAAGAGTTTCCTCAAAATGGGATATGGCCTGCTCTTGAGTGTCAAGGTATCTAGGGGCTAGCTTGGCATCATTAGAGATGATTTTTATGCAACTAGCTCACAAAATAGAAGAACATATATATCAACGACTTCAAAATAAGCCTCTTTGAGGGGGAAACCTCCTCTACATTACACAAATGAAAAATTCTTGGATGATTCAAATGACAAAACCTCCTTTCTATATACAGGAGTCTAAGGAGTCACACTATAATCAAAGCCGAAATAAAAATAATAACATAAACGCACAACAATAACAATAGTGGGTTTCTATGGGGCACAATAATAACAATGTGGGGACAACAGGGGCACAACATTAACAACAAGGGGTTACAATGAAAATAGCAATGGGGGAATCACTAGTATTATAGGGACCTAACATTCCCCTGTCCTTCAAAAAAGTGTTGTCCTCAACACTTGAGTAGTTTTGGATGCTTCTGTATATAATTCTCATCCTCCCATGTGGAATTCAGCAGATAAGTTCTTCCACTTGATGAGATACTCTGAAATTTATTGATTTTGTAGATGCCGAGTTCTTGTTTCATTGACTGCTTCAGGTTCCAATATGATTTTTCCTTCCTCATCAAGTTCTTGCAATATTGTTTGAACTGGGAGCTTGTCACCTATAATCTTCTTTAAGCATGAAACATGGAAAACTAGGTGCACTCGGGAAGATGCAGGAAGCTCCAATTTGTATGCCATAGTACCAATATTTTGGAACACCTTGTATGGACCATAATACTTTGGTGATCATTTATTATCCTTCTTAGCTTGCTTGAGGGACATTTGTTTGTATGGTTGTATCCGTAGAAATACCTAGTCACCTACATTAGAAATTCTTTCGCTACGATGTTGATCTTCCTGTTGTTTCATTCTATTCTGCACCAAAGTGAGATTATCCTTTAAGAGTTGGGGAACTTTTTGTTGATGCTTGATGTGATCTTCCACTGCTTGAACCTTAGAATTTCTCTTAAATATGTTGCGATGGATGGTGGATGATATCCATCAAGTGCCATAAATGGGTCATTTTTGTTGCAGTATGGAAGGAAGTGTTATACCACCATTCAGCTAGAGGAAACCACTTGACCCATTGAGTTTGTTTATTAGATGCAAAGAAACGAATATATCCTTCCAAAAATTTTTTCACTATCTCCATTTTCCCATCAGATTGAGGATGATAAGATGAACTATGAGTTAACTGAGTACCCATACAGGAAAATAATTTAGTCCAAAAATTTCCAGTGAAAATGGGATCTCTGTCACTTACAATAAGCTTTGGGTTTCCATGTAGCTTTTGAATTGTTTCCATAAATGTAGTAGCAATTATATGGGATTTAAATGGATGAGATAATCACAAAAGTGTGCATACTTCGTAAGTTTGTCGACTACCAACATGATGACGCTCTTTCCTTCAGACTTGGGTAAACCTATGATAAAATCCATTGAAACCTCCTCCCACATTGATTTGGAATGGATAAAGATTGTAACAGACCTGGGGTCTTAATTGTCTCAACTTCATTTGGTTGGAAAACCAAACATTCTGGCATAAACCTTTGAATATCATATTTAAGGCCATCCAAAAAAAATTCCTTCTTAACCCTATGGTAAGTTTTTAAAATTCCTAAGTGCCCTCCTAATGGAGAGGTGTGAAATTCCAAAATAATATTTTGTTTGAGTTGGGAATTCTTATAGAGGTATAAGCGATCTTTGTACGATAACAAATCATATTTCCAACTAAATGTATCAGATGTACTGGGATCTTGCTGCAACTTTTGAATGAGTGCCCACACTTCTTCATCATTCTTCCAATCATCCCTTTCTTCGTTTATCCAATCTGGTTGGATGACAAAGATGGAACAAACCAATGCTTTCACATACTCATCCTTTCTTGAGAGTGCATCTGCAACAACATTTTGATTCCATTTTTTGTAGATGATTTCAAAGTCATAACCCAACATCTTTAAGACCCATTTTTGTTGCTCTTCTGAAGATAATCTTTGTTTAAAAAGGTATTTAAGACTATCATGATCTATTTTTACCTTGAAGTGTCTTCCCATTAGGTAAGGTTTCCATTTCTTAAGTGCATTTGGTATTGCCAGTATTTCCTTATCATAAATAGCTTTGTGTAAATACTTTCCTTTGATTGGACGACTTTCAAAAGTAATGGGTCTTCCTTCTTGCATTAAATCAATGCCATTTCCACTCCTTGAGGCATCACATTCCACAATAAATGTTTTTGTGAAGTTTGGCATAGCTAAGACTGGTGCTTGGCACATTGCATCTTTAAGATATTCAAAGGCTTTCATTGCTTCTGAAGTCTAATAAAATGTATCTTTCCTCAGTAATGTTGTTAGAGGTGTTGTTATTTTCCCATAATTCTTAAAAAACTTGCGATAATACCCTGTCAACCTGATAAGTCCTCACAGATGCTTTATGGATGTGAGAATTTTCCATTCCTTAATGGATTTAGTTTTGCTATGGTCTACCTTAACACCTTCATGAGATACAATATGACCTAGATATTCCACCTTCTGTACTCTAAAGAAACATTTGGAGGCTTTTCATATAATTGTTTCTCCTCCAATAGTTTGAGCACCCTATCAACATATTGAACATGATCCTTCCAAGACTTCGTTGTATATTAGTATATCATCAAAAAATGCTAACACAAATTTTCTAAGGAAGGGTTTGAAAATTGAATTCATCAAACCTTGAAATGTTGAAGGTGCATTGATAAGGCCAAAAGGCATGACCAAAAATTCATAATGACCATCATGAGTTCTAAATGTTGTTTTCATAATGTCTTTAGTCTTCATTCTGATTTGATGATATCCTGAACAAAGATCCAACTTGGTGAAGTAAATTGCTCCATGTAATTCATCCAATAATTCTCAAATGACGGGAATGGGAAATTTATCTTTAATATTGAGCTTTTTGAGCTCCCTATAATCCAGATACATGCGCCATGATCCATCATTCTTATGCACCAATACTAATGGAGCAAAGAAAGAACTTTGACTAGGTTTAATTATTCCAGCCTCTATCATTTCTGCTACCATACATTCAATTTCACTCTTTGGGGCATGGGGATATCTGTAAGGCCTAATGTTTGGAGGAACACTTACTGGTATCAACTGAATAACATGACCATGATCACTAATAGGTGGGATGCCTTTGGGAGTCTCAAACACCTTGGAATGATCGTCCAAGACTTTTTGGAGATCTAGAGAAATAGATGATTTCAATGTGGGAACTTCTAGTGAACATAATTGTGCAATTATGCCCCGTTGTTATTTCTTCAGAAGCTTTATCATGCCGTTATATCTGATTATATTTCTCGGTTTCCTTACGATACCCCTTAATTCAACTTCCTTTCCTTCCCAACAAAATTTTATAAAATGTTTTTGAAAATTAAAAGCTATTGTACCCAAAGATTGTAGCCATTGGACTCCTAGTACAACATTAGCACCACCTATTGGAATAGAAAGCATGGGACTATTAAATACATATTTTCCCATGGATATCTTGATATTATGGCACTTTCCAGAGCAATTTATGGTTCCTCCATTTGTAACCATCACTTGACACTCTGGTGCTGGATATAGGAAGCAATTCAATACCTTAGCTATCTTACAATGAATAAAATTATGGGTACTACCCAAATCAATCAACACTATTACCTTTTTCTTCTTGATATGTCCTTCCATCTTGAGAATTTGAGGAGTAGTAATTCCTGCCAATGCATTACAAGATATGGTTGGATTCAATTCTTCTTTCTCCAGGGTTTATTCTTGATGTATATCCTCTTCTTTTGATGTTTCTTGTTCCTTTTCTTCCTCCACTTCACAGTCTATGTAAAATAATTTTTTCTCAGCACACTTATGACCTTTAGTGTATTTTCCATCACAACTGTAACAAATCCCCTTTGCTCTTTTTTCTTCCAATTGTTGTGGTGTCAACCTTGTAGGTTGTGGAAGGCTAGGGGAAACAACGCTTACATATTTATAGTTGTGAGTGGTAGGCTTCCTTGTTGCCATAATTTTTCTTTCAATTTTTCTTGCCAACTTGAATGCCTTCTCCAATGAATCAGGTTCCCAAAAGTGAACCTCATGTTGGATGTTACCCTTTAAAGTCCCTATGAAAACATCAATCTTATGCTCCTCTGGAATATCATTTACCCTTATATTCAATTTCTGGAAGTCAACAATGTGCTCCACCATTAAACCCTTTATCAATTGGCTAAAGAAGGTGTTGCTCTTTGTATTCTCATAATGTTTTATCATTTCATCTGTAAAAATTGAGCAAGTGACAATTTGTTTACGAGAGCAAAGCCATCGATACCATACAAACTGATTGGGTTCCAAATATAAAGTTGCAATGTGTGCCTTTTGTGTGTTTTGCACATTATGGAGATCGAAATATTGTTTCATCTGTAGTATCCATGTTATAGGATCCTTGACATCAAACTTTCTCATATCGATCTTTGGAACATGGTGGGTCTTTATTCCAACTTTAGAGTCTATGAAATCATGATTAACATTTCTTTTGTTCTCATCATGAGTTTCCTCTACTACCTTTTCACCATTAGGAAGCCTTTATTGTAGCAACTTTGTCAAACCTTCCTTCAAGCCTTCCACGTCTTTCTTTAAATCTTCAATGTTGTCATTCTTCTAATCATGATTAACATTTCCTGTGTTCTCATTATGAGTTTTATCTACTGCCTTTTCGCCATTAGGAAGCCTTTCTTGTAATAACTTTGTCAAACCTTCCTTCCACCCTTCCATGTGTTTCTTCCAATCTTCAATGTTGTTTTTCATACCATTGATGCCATTCTTCAAACCATCCATCTTAGCTTCTGTTACTTTTTGTGAGAGAGAAATTTGTTGCACTTGGTCTCGTAATTTTGATATATCATGTTGCATTTCTTCCTCTTCTTCATGTGTCATAGTAGAGCTTTCAGGTTGCTTACCAGGCGTTTCTATTTTATTTCTTTGGGATATCAACTAATGATAATTTTATTCACTATTCCATTTTAATCACTTCAAACTAATTTTTCAAACAAAACTTATGCAAATATTTAAAAAGACTACACACCTTTTTTTTTATTTGTAGGAGATGGATATTGAATATGATATATCTCTAAAATTTCAAATCTCCAAGGTTTTAAATTGCGAATTGTGGAATCTCTTTGAGTCCTCTTTTCAATGCCACCAGTCTGATCTAAATTGGATTCTCCAAGAAAGAGTTATGTTGAATCTCCCAAGATGACCTGATTATACACTTTTTCAATAGAGCAAACTTGTACGAAGTGCCAAATGTCAATTTTTCAACCTTCGGACTTGAAAGCGATGCACAAAAGACTACAATATGTCCTCTTTCTATAACTTCTTATGAAATTTCAAACTAATACTCAGAGAGAAAGTTATGATGATTTTCCCATGGTCGCCTGTTTGGTATGTAATTCGGGATCCTACAAAAACTCTAACTTCTTTGGATCATATATCCAAAAATATAGCGATAGAAGCTCTGAAATTCAGACCTGAGGGTCATCACAATTGAACCAAATGGGTTTTATTTTATCTTATAAAACTTCGTATAAATATTTATAGCGAAAAATCCATAATGACCTTTTTTGGAGTAGCGAAACCCTAGAATCCAAACCTCTGATACTAAATGTTATGCAACCAGCTCACAAAATAGAAGAACATATAGATCAACGACTTCACAATAAGCCTCTTTGAGGGGGAAACCTCATTTACATTACACAAATGAACAATTCTTGGATGATTCAAATGAAAAAACCTTCTTTCTATATATAGGAGTCTAAGGGGTCACAATATAATCAAAGCCGACATAACAAGAATAACATAAGGGCACAACAATAACAGTAATGGGCTTCTATGGGGCACAATAATAACAATGTGGGGACAACAGGGGAAAAACAATAACAATAAGGGGTTACAATGACAATAGTAATGGGAGAATCACTAGTATTATAGGGACCTAACAATGATGTTGTGAGTATTGATTACAGCCATGGGACTTATCTACTCTACCTTGATATTGAGGGGTTATTTTTCTTCCTTTGCCATTACTTTCTCCACCTCCTCAGCTCTAGCCTCCTCATGAGTCATCCAAGATGCAAGGGTCGTCAGCTGTAGCTCTCCCAAATTAGAATTATGATCCGAAAGATTGATATCAGTTAAGGTGAGGTTGTGTAGGTAGAAATCAACTAATTTGGGTGTGTCTTCTACGCTACTTTGGTCACACAACTTAATGAACTACTTGTAATCCTGAAATGACATGGATCCATGTTGTGCGAATGTCTTGATTTGGAACTGTTGGCTCATATGGACCTGACCCAAGTTCAGAGGTGATTTAGCCAAACAAAACCTGGTACTGCTAGCCCTTTTGGAAATACTCCGCGGAGCGCAAACTAAGGTCTCAACCGAAGTAGTATGGGAGGGTGATAGAACCAGGTTTTTGCACCCTAGGGATGTCTGATGAGCTTTTGGCGATCTGTGGCTTGACCCTGTGCACATGTCGTTACGTGCATCTATTAGTCCCTCACAACCTGTGATGCTACCTTTGCGCAACCCTACTCGGGTGTGATCTATATTATACCCAAGTTCGTTACTACTTAACCTATTATTACCTGATTACTTAACTTATCTGTGTAAGACTAGTGATAATTAACAGTATATCCAATAATCACATAAGTGCACGCCATAAACAAAATAGTATAAACGTAAAGAATGCAATAAACAAATAGATGCACAGAAATTGGAAACTTCTCTTTATTATTCTTCGTTTAAGGTTACAGACTCGACATCACCCTGCGCACTCAGCTGCAGGGGTCTGCACACTCAGCTATGGACTCTACTAGGCCTCTGCGCACTCAGCTGTAGAGCTTCTTCTTACTACTACGACCCAATACTCTTAGACTCTTACTCTATGCTCGAACCATTTGTATTCATCTATCTCTTCTCTTCGCTATATTTACAACTTAGAGCCTCACTCTATTTATACAACGTAGGCTGACATGACATTAAAAAGGTTAGGGAGGACAATCCTATGACTCAACCTCTCCGTGCCCTCAATTCGCGGAGTTTTACAATACATCAGACCAAAACTTGGGCTTTGAGCCCCAAAAAACGTTGTGGGGGGATTCCATGCCCAACAAGCCCCAACACAATCATTGTGACTCGTCCCCAAGTCACTCAGTTGGCGCGGCAATCTTGGCGCGGAGTCCCTCCAACTGGTCCTGCATTGCTCGGAGGTCTGCAACGCACTGGTTTTTGGTTTGATGGACCTACTACATGTGCTTTTCCAATGCTTCTTTGTGAGGATCTAGTCCCTGCCTTAGCACATAGAGCCCCTGCATTTGTGCGAGCTTGCCCTCTATATCTGTCACAATGGTGAAGGCCTCATCAATCCATGGCTAGACGCGCACTTTGAGAAGTGCCTCTTTCTATCTTGCGGTATCCACCTGATCTTTTAGTGCCCTTGCTTGCTGCATCTTTTCTAGCCGTTGAATGAGGACGGCTATCTATGCAGTTCCCCTTACATTTTCGTACTGCTCCTGAAGCTCGTATGCCTCTACTTCCAGGCATTATATGTTGGGGTCTTCCTGCAAGGATGTGAGGACTCCAAAGGCTTGGTCCAACATACCGGTACAGTCCTGCACTGCCTGTCCAATTTCTTCCAACCCTGTTTGGATAGCACTAATGCACTACTCTCTAACTTTCGGGGGAGTGGAAGCCTGTGCCTTCAGCTGCAGCTCAGCAATATGGAGATTTAGCTCCAGTTGTAAGCGCATTGTTTCCTCGTGCACATTTCGGACTCCACTTGCCAAATAGTGGATCTGCATTTCTGTTGGTAGGTCCACGACGATGGACAACTCTGGGACTCGTCGGCATGCTTCATAAAATATCTACACTAACTGCTGGTTTTGTGACACCAGTTTGTCACACTGCAGGCTGAGTTGTTCAATGTTGATATTTTGCTTACTCATCACCTAAATCACGTGACCCTCCCTGGCACGAAGCACTGTTGTTATTCCATCCTGCAGTTGGTATAGTGTGTCTCGCGGAAGGGCATCCAAATTAAGTCCAAGTCCCTTGATCCTGCCAACCACGACTCTATCACTCTCATTCGGTGTTGCTAGTGCCCCTTTCAGTAGCACTATGGTATTGGCCATTTTTGCATTTGATCTACTGGGGGCCACACTTGTAGTTCCTGCAGCTGCGTCCTTAGGGACCCTAACATAATTTGGTGCTCCAACATGAATTCTTGGAGAGCTTCCTTGGTGACCTCGCGAACCATGTCGCCGATGTTGTAGAGGTCATCTTCTGTTAACGTGATCGGGTCAATGGTCAATTTGGAGGCCTTGACCTTTTTCCGTGGACCCGATCTCTTTGTGATGTGCGACCTTTTGAGTTGTGTGGATTTTGTGCCCGGGTCCACGCCTTCTTCGACAAGCCCTGTGTCCTCTGTCTCATGTCCTGTAGACAATTCATGGCCTTCCTCTTCCTGCGTTGTTGTGGCCCTTGTTGTCTGCACTACTACTGCTACTTCGACGGCCTTTTCCTGCTCTGCGGCTGCCTGTGCTACCTCGCGGACTGCCCTTACCTCTGCTGCCACTTTTTCATTACGCCTCTTCTTGGCCAGTTGCATGACGCAGCTTGGCCTCATCCTTTCTTTTTTTGCTGTTGTCCTACTCAACTCCACCAAATCCGGGGTGCGCCACTTGGGAGGCCATGATTCTAACACTGTAAAAATTGCATCATCAGTGGTGATGAAGGAGAGCTTGGTCCACTGCCGTGTTGGATCCTTTCGCCCCTTGATGTAAATATTGTGCATGTCCACCTTGAGTTTTGCAAAAATCCACAGACTGTTGTGCACTGTGGGGATAGGCACGGCCTCCTATTAATCCACATCTGTATGCTCACCTCCATGAGCACTCAGAAGATTTTTGTATCGTGAATCCGCTTCGCATCCTTGGTAGCCCAGAGTGATGCGTACTTTGTGGCCTCCGGTAAGTCACGCTCAATGCTCGGAACTAGCTGTCCTCCAGCAGTTCTCCCGCTACCAGCAAAATGGACAAGAGCAACCACGCGTAGTGGAATGTCTTACCCTGGTCTTGTTCTTCCTTGCAGTTGATCAAGAATTCCTCGTAAAGGAACTCCGCTCAGTCGAATTGGACCCTGTTTGTGCATTGTTTGGCCAACGCAACTATCGGCATTGTTACTTCATCGCCGCGACATTTTCTCATTACCTTCCTATCTAGGAGTTGGGTAGCTACACGCACCCCTTTATCCTTGATACTGTTGATGGTGCAACCCCTCTTTTTCTTCTCGAGCTTATATTTCTTCTTCATGGCTTCCGTGAGAGCCAAATCACCGCTTTTTCCTATTACATCACAGGGTCCTTTCCCTTACAGGGAAGCTAAGAAATTCTGTGGATGAGATCCGCCGTGATGGGAATAGGCTCCTCCAGCCATAAGTACCCATCATGCACCAGGAAAAGCAGCTGCCTAACGACGAAAATAGTGATGGGCGCACGGTGAAAGTGTGGTATCCATAGCAGATGAACCAATATGGCCTTATCCACACCGTGCAACCATTTTCATGGCTATAGTGTTATTACTGGCCCCTCCATGCTCTACTTCATGAGGCTCTCCATCTCTAAGTGTGGGAAATTCTCGCTGTCCGCGAGGTCCCAATCTTCGAACTTCATTGTGGGCACACGGCCCAGGTGCAAGCCCTCAAACAAAATTCCATCAGGGAGGAGCAAGGTCTGGAGTGCACTCTTTGTGGCATCCAGATGCTTTGGTATATTGGTTTTCCCTTTTCGCGGAGGGACGTACTCAGGAAATTTCACTACAGAGCGCATTGACTGGATATCCTCTTCCATGTCTTCTACTTCCTCTATGTCAGTAATGAAAGCCTGTAGGTCCTCCTCCTCATCATCTGACTCAATGGTGACAACCTTTCCCTTTTCTTCCATTTAGAGCTTACCGAACGGTGGATTCCTCGAGGAAATGCAGACTGGTCCCACTGCCTGCTTATCTTTTTTCCGTCTTGGCGTTTAGGGTGATTTCGTGATTTCCAGCGCAACCTCAGTACCTTCAGGAACAACGTGTATCGTGGGGTTCTGCGCAACCTCGTCAGTGGTTCCTTCTACAAATCCCAAATATCCCCTAGTAGCCGCCATCTTGTTTGAACTCTGTGTGGTTGTTCGTGAACTTCGGGGCTCGAATATCGCTTGACACTACACACTCTATGCTCTAATCAACTCCTCAAATCTCAAGTGAACAAGTGTTGTCTCATGGCTAGCCCCTGGAGTTTTATAGCACCTTTTGAATTCAAATTCGACCGTTCCCCCTAATTCTGGGCCATCAATGCTTTCTTAGCAGAAGATTGTCCCAAATCTTACCCTTAATTCATGTTTTAAATGCCTGCCACCAACTCCATTTGGCCTTAAATCGGGCATCCCGTCATGAATAGTGACACCAACTGTCACTTCCCAGCCTACCCATGTGACAGCGCAGCCCCCCATGCGCAAGCGCGAACCTTGTGACATGTTAATTCTACTCGCACCTCCCTTATCACGCAGCTCCCAAATAGACTCTTTTATAGTCCCACGCTCTCTTTCAACTACCTGAAGCGTTGAGACTGTGCTTCCTACGGCTAGTCAGGTGGTCGCACCACCTGTGCATGGCTTCAACTTTTCTTCCAGTATAGTTTGCGAAAAATCCCCAATTTCCCTCATGACAACGGTGCCGCATGTTCTATCATATGTAATGTGCTCACCTGGTTACTACGTTTGGTGAGATGAAGTTGTAGCCAGGGCAGCAGAGTCATAAATTCTCAGTGACAATCTTCTAGTTCAGTGGTATGATCATTCGCACCTTGCCTTTTCATCCTTGGTTTAGTGACAAGACATGCTTGCTTGATCTCAGTTTCCAGCCTCCTGACCTCTGCATCCATCAAAATTCTTTTCTTCCTCAGTCGTACCTAGTCTTTTTCAAGTTCGTGAAATATAAGGTTCCCTCGCCAAATCGCTTCTTGAATCCTTATGTCTGCGACCTCGTGTAGCTGTGTGATTTCTTCGTCCTGGTCTTTGTGCACTGTCACCTCTACAGGAGCTATTACATGTAGATTCCTCTTTGCATTATCTTCAAAAATTATGGTCTCTACTATATTCCACACCTTTGGAATCATTTCCGCGGTCAAGGTTTTGCACATGGTCCTATAGGCCCATCGAACCACTAGTACGTGTAGATCCCAACAAGTGCGTCTTGCCTGGTGAACCCTGTTTAGTATTTTGCACACCATATTGAATGCTTCTCTGTGGATAATTGGTAGCATGCATCGCCTTTCTTGTTGCTATGGTTTGTTCCAATTCTCTATTCTAGGAGTGGTGTGCGCTTGTGTGGGTTGTACAGCATATGTCTGTACCCATCGGGAAAGGTGGGCACACAAGTTGTTCTGCCCCTACTGACTAAATCTCATTCTGAGCTGGAGTTTTCCAAAGCATAGGCACATCATCCTTTTGCATCCTCTCTAGTCCTCAAAACTTCCTTGATGCATACCCCACCATCGTGTGGGCGTTGCGCACAATGCCCACTTCAGAGCATAGAACTGCTGTTGTTCTGGTACTACGCTTTCAAATTTGCTCAGGAATTCATCCATCACTGTCAACCCATCATATGTCAGCAGATCCCTTGCTCTGTTGTCACATAGCACAGTGATCTAACCATCATGTTGCAATTAAGTGTTGTTACTTCATGCAGCAAATTCTGCCATCGCTCTATCTCTTCGTATGAATTTGAAGTGCAGGAGATTTCATGCTCCCATGAAATCCTTCCATCTACATTCAGATTCAACCAATCCTCTTCTCACGCGGTTATCTTGTAAATACAATTGGGATCGTCATCGCGCATCGGTTCAGTGTGTCACGCTCCTTCGGCTGGATCTGGCGGTACTACTACACGTAGTGACTTTTTCTCAAAGATCAATTTTCACTTCTTTAGATTTATGACTCTGTTCATATTGGTGGCCCAGTCTATTTCTAGTAACGTTGGATAGGGATTACTGTCATCGACAATCTCTATCACTTCAAAATCCACCTGCGTGCTTGCACCTTCAATATCTACTGTTACCCCTTGCAATCTTCCCATGGGTAAGATCTTCTGTTGGTTCGCCATTCGTAACTGAATAAGAGACCACTATAGCGCAGGTCTGCCCATGTGTTCCCATGTTTGTTGTTATAAATCTGATCTGAAAATATATGATAATAGAAATAAACCCAAGAAATAACAATATCTGAATATAGATAGAAATGATTCTTTATTAATCAAACCTTTAAGGTAGGGCAACACCATACATTCACTCCTTAAGGAAGGAGAACACTCCACAAGCCATATGCCTGTTCATACAATAATCCTTGACATCTCTCAATGGGGAGTCTCTAGACTCTATATAGGCCTCATACATACAATACCATGGGTCATTACCATGGTTCCCTCAATACCATCTATCTAATACCATGGGCTTATTACATTATTGCTAACTACTTGTGGTCCCTCTCATGATACGGGTTAACCACCTTATTTATTACTATGGCCCATCCAATTATTACATTATTCCCTTGGGCACTTCCCTCTGTACCCCATATTATCCCCCCTAGGTATACTACATTCCACCCCCCTTAACATGTTTCAACCCCGAAACATACGAAGAACACAAATAATAAGATCTACTCAAAAGATTAGTCCATTGGTACCATGCACGTGAATCTAGCCATCCAAGATAAAGGTGAACCCTCGATCCAACCAGTGCCTCGCCTTGCTTGAGATGGAATTTGACCCTAGTGGCTCTTCTGTATTGATGTGTAGTACGTGGATCGTCATTCCTCTCTATCTATCATGTGGGGGTTGTTGTCCTTGTGGCTAATTCGTTTCCATCTTGTTGGTTTTTTTCTTGCGGGGTGATATGGGTAGTGATATGCTAAAGTGTTAACCAACAGTGTATCTTTCTTTAATTCACCACCTAATGGAGCCTGATTGGGATCTAGTACATGTTGTGGTTCCTGCTGTTGTTTTTTATCTTCCAATATTACTTCAACCACTGAGACCTCATCTGATGTATCAGAACCTATAATATTTTCTGCTTCAGCCTCCTTGGATTCTCCTTGTTTTTCTGGTACTTGGTTTGATGTCTGTGTTTGGTTGTTGACCATCAAGGGCTCATCATCTGATGTGTCAGTGTCATTAGAGCTTTGTGCATCTGCCTCCATAGTCTCTGCTTGGGTCTTAATAGAAATATCCTGCAATGTTATTTTCTTCTTTTTATACCAGAGCTTCAGGAATTTCTTCTACACATTAATATTGATAGTACCCATAGATTCCATCCAAGGGTATCCCAAAACAACATCCATGTTACCCATATCTGAAGTATAAAAATCGGAATGCAATACATACTTATCCATAGAAATCTTCAAATCTTTAAAAACTTGCACCTGCTCATTATTAACCTGTGCGTGCTCCATTTGTTTTGCTGGAACTTGCAATTTTTTTGCCAAATTGACATTTATAAGATGTTTCTTGCAACTAGGATTTATAAACACAATTGTTTTCTCCTTCTAAATACATCCATAAACTTGCAATAAGGAGATACCAGCAGAAAATAACCCTTTCAGTTTCTTGGTTTCCTTCTTTCCTGTAACAATAAAATCTTTGCTAGGTTGTGTGTCTGTTTGTCTAAGCTTAGTAAGAGGACCCAAAAAATTAGATTGAGGGTCAAAGCGATCACCAATGGATTTTTCGAACATCTGCCAAGTAATTGTCCTTAGATAGCATCTTTTATGACACTGCTACCATTGCCATCTTTCTTGGTCCAAGTAAATGGCTGCCACACGTAGTTTAGTTTCATCATTTACGATGTGATTCAAAGTGAAATATTATTCCATTTGTGCCAGCCATATTGTCGGTTCAGAGCCATCAAATTTTTGCATCTTCATCAAATTTTGATCTAGGAACTGGAATTTCATATTTGTGTTTTAGTTGTCCTGCCGTCACAAAAATTTCTGAAAAAAAAAAGTTTTTAAATCAGCGATATCTCCCTCATCCGAACTCCGATTCGACTGATTGTTTTTTTTTAAATTGGGTATTTTTTTGCAAAGAACCTAGATATGAAATTAAATTCTGCAAATGTTTCCCCAAAACGTACAGATCTAATCTGCAAACTCGTCGTCCCGAAAAATGTCTGCAATATAGCTGATTTTTAAATCAGCGATATCTCCCTCATTCAAACTCTGATTCGGCCGATTTTTTTTTGAAATTGGGTATTTCTTCACAAAAAACCCAGATCTGCAATTATATTCCACAGGTTTTGCACCAGAATGTACAGATATGATCCGCAAACTTGCCGCCCCTAAAAATGTCTGCAACACAGCTGATTTTTAAATCAATGATATCTCCCTCATCCGGACTCCTATTTGGCCAATTTTTTTTTTTAAATTGGGTATTCTTTTGCAAAAAACGCAGATCTGCAATTATATTCTACAAATTTTTCACTAGAACATACAAATCTGGTCTACAAACTCACCGCCTCAAAAAGTTCCTACAAAAATAAAAATAAAAAATCTCTGCTTTGCCCAAGAAAGTTCTCTGATACCGCTTGTTATAGATCTGATCTGAATATATATGATAATAGAAATAAACCCAAGAAATAGCAAGATCTTAATATAGATAGAAATGATTCTTTATTAATCAAACCCTTAAGGTAGGGCAACACCATACATTCACTACTTAAGGAAGGAGAACACTCCACAAGCCATATGCCTGTTCATACAATAATCCTTGACATCTCTCAATGGGGAGTCTCTAGCCTATATATAGGCCCCATACATAAAATACCATGGGTCATTACCATGGTTCCCTCAATACCATTTATCTAATACCATGGGCTTTTTACATTATTACTAACTACTTGTGGTCCCTTACATGATACGGGTTAACCACCTTATTTATTACTATGGCCCATCCCATTATTACATTATTCCCTTGGGTACCTCACTTTGTACCCAATATTATCCCCCCTAAGTATACTACATTTGTTTTAGTAGTGCATTCGCATCTGATCAAAGATCTAGGATCACCTTATCCATTTCATACTCGCCGATTTGCACAGTCAACCTCCCTTCCTGTGCGCAGTGCATGCTTTCCAAGTTTCCGGACCACGCGTAGTTCTCCTAACCCCGTGCACCTAGTGATAAGTTCTTGTAGTCCTTTTATTGCCTTGCTGTCATGTAGAAGTTTCATGCATGTCTTCAGAAAGGTAGTGAGTATTGAAGGATCAATCCCCAGTTCTAGTTGATCCTTACTGCCTAAAGTGGAGGCCTTCATGAAGCTCTTCTTAGCTTCCATGAATGTCTCCTTTGCAGGCTCTAAATCAAATTTAGGTTCCTTTGTAGGAGCCTTGCAGACCCACGCACTTTTTTTTGACTGCTTACCCTTATCATCTCCAGTGGTCATATTCCTCCTGAGCATCATGTTTACATTTCAGACTTCTTCGCGCGGCTCAGACCTCATCATCTACAAATTCTGAGTCGGAGGGGGCTAAAGTACCCCTTCTTCGCATAGTCTCGCTATCAATGTAGGGCAGTCTTCTGCCTCATGATCAAACTGAGTATAGTAAAAATGTGAAGTCCTTGTTGGGTTTGTAAAATCATGGGCATAGTGTCCTGGCCCTCCGCAATTGTTACAAATTAATTGTCCGCGACCCCTTCTTGGTCACATTCCACCTCGACCTCGACCATGCCCCTGAAATCCAACGCGTGCCATTCCTCCATTTGGGTCAAGGGCTCATGTTTCAGATTGCACCATGTAGGCAGGAGTCTGATCCATCATTAGATTGTAGCTTCTGTAGGTGCATTCATCATGGCCTACCGACCTACAGAAATTACAAAACAAATGTTGGGACGTCTGCGTATACTTCTACAATAGATGACAATTATCCGTAGTGTGTTTTCCTCTTATCTAACAGATCGCGCACCACAATGTAGGCACTGCGCTTGGTCCTGCTTGTGCCTCAGGACTTAACGGCATTGAACCTCCTCCTGCCAAGTAATTCGTAACATTGGACAGTGGTCCTTGTCATGCCCCTAGCCTTTGCATTTTATGCACCATACCTCTTCGTGTGCCTCTGGTCGAGGTGTCCTATCCTGTTTCAAACTCTACATCTCCAGAAACAGCTTTTGCAGTTGTGCGTGGATTTGTTGGACTCTCAAACCAGGGTCTTGTATAGGGGTCTCATGCAATATCATCGCCATCTCCAAAGCTTCAGCATGGGTGGAAAGTTTTGTTGTGATAGTGTCGTCCTTAAGTGCGGTGTTAGTGATGCTACAAACCATGTGCGGTGTTGTCCATCTGTCAACATCATGTTGGCTTTGCGAATCATACCCTTCAGTCTCCAGTCCAAATCCCAAGGGGTCTCGCCTGGGAGCATCGTGATCTCCTTAAATTCGATGATTGATTGTGTTTCCAACTTTGGCATGCTAAATTCCCTGTTCAGTGCAATCTGGATTTCTGTGATTCCTGCGTTCGGATGGTCACTAGAATGCTTTATATACCATGTTAATCCATGATCCTACAATGTGCTTACTAGCATAGCCTTTTTCATATTGTCATCCATGACTCCTTGTGCTTCCCATACCACTCTTACTACGAACCAGAATTGGTTCAGATCTTCATTCCCTACTCCTCTGAATACCGATAGTTTAATCACACTCGCTATACTGAATTGTGGTGGTAACGGAGGTGGGGTGGGTGGAGATGGAGGTGAGGAGGGTGAGATGGGTGGTGGTGTAGGTTGAGGTGGTAAGTGCGGAATTTGCTGCCTTATCAGACTGACTGCACTTCTCGGAGAGACTTTCATGAGCTCCTCCTTACTTTCTCACGATGGGGAAATTAAGGGATTGGTTCTAATTCTTCAATACTTCCACTTCTATAGATCTTCCCACTTCATGTAGTCCCAAACATTAATTTATTCGCATAACCTATTTTTCACACAATAGCATCTTAATCCAAGTGTTCAAAGATTTGATATACTTACCTCACGGTCCCTTGAGGAAATGTTGCTCCGCCTCACTGTAGTTGACGATCGTATCTACCGCAAACTTAGTGATAAATCCTCCTATAATTCGGTCGAGCCAATGGTCCACAACTCATGCGATCTTTTCTCCTAATGCTTTTAGTCTGTGCACTAATTCCGGAGTCCACACGATTGGTTTTTCGAGCCTACACCTTCCCTGACTATCTGCTAGGCTTCGTGATCAACTCATACAGCTCAAAAGGAAAGGATGCAAAGAAAATTTCGTGGATTTCTGTATACAAGAAACGCTCCAACCATTGTTCCTTAGATACTCATGGATTTCTATTTTCCTACACCGCGAACTCGTGAATCTTCTTGTCCAACCACTCTTCGATTTCTTTCTTTGTTGGATTCTAGTGGCACGACATCAGACATCCCTTATGCAGATCCCGGTCTCGGCAACGGAACCATTTGTTGGCTTGTATGGGCCTGACCCAGGTTCAGAGGTGATTCAACCAAACAAATCCCAGTACCACTAGCCCTTCCAGAAACAACTCGCAGAGCAGACTGAGGTCTCACCCGAAGTAGTATGGGAGGGTGCTAGAACAAGGTTTCTGCACCCTGGGGATGTCTGATGAGATTCTGGCAGTCCACGGCTTGATCATGCGTGCACATCGTTATGTGCATCTATTAGTCCCTCGCAACTTGTGATGTTGCCTTTGCGCATCCCTACTCGGGCGCGATCTGTATTACAGCCAAGTTCCTTACTATTTAACCTGTTATTACCCGATTACTTAACTTATCTATGTATGACTAGTGATAATTAATAGTATATCCAACAATCATATAAGTGTGTGCGATAAACAAAATAGTATAAACGTAAAGAATGCAATACACAAGCAGATGCAAAGAAATTGGAATCAACTTCTCTTTATTATTCTTCGTTTAAGGTTACATACTTGACACTGCCTTGCGCACTCAACTGCAGGGGTCCGCGCACTCAACGACGGAATCTACTAGGCCTCTATGCACTCAGCTGCAAAGCCTCTTCCTACTACTACGACCCAATGCCCTTAGACTCTTACTCTATGCTCGAACCATTTGTATTCATCTATCTCTCCTCTTCGCTATCTTTACAACTTAGAGACTCGCTCTATTTATACAATCACATGGTCTGCAAACCATGGGTTGGGTAGGCTGACATGACATTACAAAACTTAGGGTGGACAACCCTATGACTCAACCGAAATTCGTAGAGTTTTACAATACATCTTACCAAAACTTGGGCTTTGAGCAGCAAAACATGTTGTGGGGGGATTCCATGCCCAACAGGAACTACATCCATTGTTCTTTGAGGAATAGTGCATAATATCTGGATGGGAATCTACACTATAGTGCCTCCATGGAGAGGCTTTCCATTGTGGCCAATTGGGTTTCCTTTTCTTGCAATTTCTTTCTCAACCATCTATTTTTTGTCTACAATTGTTCTCTCATTGTGGATTTATTTTCCCTTAACTCACTTAACTATTTTCCCATTTTGAGGAACTTCTCTTCCATGAGGCCCACATCTTCCACCTTCTTAGATTTAGCAATTTGCATCCATCTATGGATCCTTCCTCTTTCCTCTCCAAGTTCAAAGAAAAGTGGGACTGTAAATTTTTGTGGGATCACTCTGCCTCATTCAATGAACTTATAATAGAAGCTCAAGCTAGGTTGTTGAATAGGCTCCTATAGCTCTGGGAAATCCTTTTCAAATGTTCTTGGGGAAGTTGCCCCCTCTTGTAGCTATCGTGTTGCCTTTTTCCCTTCCTATTTCTCCTCCAACTCTTCCTGTAGCATGCTATGACTTTCCTGTAGCATGCTCTATTTTTCCTATAGCTTCCCTTTTCCTTTTTATTGGAGTGTTGTAGGTACCTTGGGTTTTTTAGAGGAGGTTGATCTAGTGGTAGGCCTCCTTAAATATGCTATGGGAGTCTTTGATATGGCTATATGAGAGGTGAACTCCTCAACTTTCCTTTCAGTGGGTCTTAGCTCCTATTTTTTACTTGGGGATTCCTCAATTGTAATAGGGGCCTTAGTGGGAGTTTGAGGCCTTCCCTATTTAATTATGGTGCTTTTGATGGTTTTGAAGTAGAGGGGAGTTTTCCTTTGCCTTTTGTTTTTAGGTTTGATTGGTGTACTCAAGGTAAATAAGGTGTCATCTACCTCTTTTTCAGTGGGCCCTGGAGACAAACCTATTTTCTCCAAGGATACCTCTTCTTCTCTAGATGCAGTGGTTTTCTCAAGGCTTGGCGCTTCCTGCTTCTCTTCCTCTTCTTCTTCATCTTTCTCTTTCTCTACTTCTTCTTCTTGCTTTGGTTCTTCCTTTTTTTCTCTGCCTCTACCTCTTCTTTCCCTTCTCTTCCTCCAGCATTAGAGGCTGGGGTCTCACCTAGTGTGAGGGTTTGAGTGTCATTGAAGGCTTCTCTGTCCATATCCATGGATTTGGACCAGGGGAAAGGGATCCTTATTTTATTCAAAGAATATTCCACTATCAGTTTGATGAGGCCATGGTGGCCTAGGTGTTGGTGCTCTCCCTCTCTCACCTTTTGTTTCATGTCCTTGATGGACTGTAGGAGGAATTAAGGTACACTAACTCATTTGGATAGGGGTAATTATGTTTGAAACCTTAGTTCATGGAGCAATCTGAAATGGTATGTATAGACTACACTCAGTCTTCCTTCACAAGATATGAACTTGAGGATATGGTAGGCTACCTCATCCTAGGGATAGGGTAGGCTTTCCCTCCTGACTCCATTTTTATCTTCAATAGGTTTCTCATCAACAGTGAAGAAGTTATTTTTGGCAATGGCATTGCTACTCTTCTCTCCTCCATTGGATCCCTAGGGGAAGGGTTGTCGCCCTACTAATTATCTCAAGACTGATGGAAATGGCTAATCCCCTTACCACAATGGTGGCACTGACTCTTGTCGGAAATTTTAGGGCCATGGAAAATTCATAGGTAATGTCATCATCATATCCTTTCAGTAGCTCAAAGAAACCTAACCACTAATGCCTTCTAAAAATTTCTAATACATGAGGGTGAAGGTGAATTCTATTAGTGTCAGTAGGCTCCCTTCTATTGAACCCCCCTCCCATATGTTCCTTTGTTTTCAATTAAGTGTAGGAGGGTTGCTTCCTATAATAGATCAGTTGTGTAATTCAATGGGAATAAAGGATTGGAATCTCTAGTTGATGACCATTATGTATATTCCCTCTAATCTATAGCCAAAAAAATTCTTTTAATTCACAATATGACATATATTACATGTAGAATTCAGGGTGCACCAACATGTAAATTATGGATAGATGAATGAGAGGGGCTGCTTACTTTTCACCACATGGCCTGGGATGGGGATAATTGGAGACCAAATCGACCCTTGGTAGCATTCTTCCACCCGGATGCTTCTTGTAGCAATTTTTTGGGCTTCATGTAGCTTCTTGTAGCTTCCTATAGCTTCCTCCTGTAAAAATGATAGAGTAAGGTTCAACTCTCCTCGATGGCTCCCCAGGCTCTTCCTTACCTTAAATGTTTTTTAAATGAGTGTGTATGCAAGAGAATTTGAGCCTTAGTATGTTATATCCTATTTTGGGCCAAGGCTCAGAGTGCTATGATGACTTGGTAGAGGTATGAGTTTTCCTCATTTGGACCTTTGTCCCACTTGGAGTGATAATTCCCTCATCCCTCGTAATCAAATCCCACTCGTTGTTATCTAATATTGACTGATGTGAAACTCCCATGTTGCATGATGACTCATAAATCACTTTTTGTTCACTGACCAAGGGTGGCCAAGTTAACTGGCCACCTCCAACTTATAAAAATACCTTACCTCGACATTCATACATTTTCATTATTTTACACATAGGGAAGAGATGAGAGGTTTCCATGCCTGTGCCTATCTCATGTTTGATCGAGGCATGCTGGAGTGTTAGACCATTGTACTATTACCAAGGGAGTTGTCTTGCTATGTTTTTCTTCTTCTGCATATATTTTCTTTGCTCCTTTGTGTTTGGCTGTTGTTTTTGCTATGTGTGCAGGTCCTTTGTTGATATCCCAGATGTTGTTGTTGCTGATGTAGATTCCTTCTTGGAGTGGAAGAGTGCCTCATGAGATGGTATCATCCCCTCAACTTGATGGGAAGGAAAAAACTAGGCTTCTGGCTTCTCTATAATATGTAATGTGATTTTAGTGAAGAAGTGCATGCATAATCTTTGTTGGTGCAATTGACTACAAGGACCAAGGAAAGAGTTCATCATTGGGTAAGAGCTTGTGCCTTTGAGATGAATGGTATTCCTACATCAGCACATCTAAATATGCTTCCTTTGGGATCATATAGTATGTTTTTGGGTATGGATTGGTTGTTTACTTATAGGACCAAGGTAGTTTGTTATGAGAAGGCTATTGAGTGACAGGATGATGATGAATAAAGGAGAATTTTGTAGGGAACGAAGAAGCCTACATCATTGAGGATGGTTACAACTATGCAGGAAAAGTGCAGTTACATGAAAGGGTGTGTATTGTTTATAGTGCATAATTCAAATCATAAAGGGAAGGATGTTGAGGATGATGAAGTATTGAAGAGGTATCTATTTTGCAATAGTTTCAAGATGTGTTTCCTGTAGATATTTCAAAGTTACCACCTTATACAGAAGTGGATTTCTCTATTAATTTTGTACCTAGAGTAACACTAGAATGAACGGCATCTTACAGAATGAGCACTCTAGAGTTAGTAGAATTGAACTTGTAGCTGAAGGAAATGCTTGATAAAGGATACATAAGGCCATGTGTATTGCCTTGGGATGCACCAGTATTGTTTGTAAAGAAAAAGGATGGGACTCTCATATTGTGCATTAATTATAGGTAGTTGAACAAAGTTACGATCAAGAATAGGTATGCATTGCCATGAATTGATGACTTGTTTGATCAACTGAAGGGTGCAACATTGTTTTTAATTATTGATCTGAGATTGAAATATCATCAAGCGCGCATCAAAGAAGCAGATATCTACAAGACTACATTCTTCAAGAGGTATGGGCATTATGAGTTTGTGGCGGTTCCTTTTGGTCTAACTAATGTTCTTGTTGCCTTCGTGTGTTTGTTGAACAATGTGTTGTGTCCTTATAGTTTGTAATAGTGTTCATTGATGATATATTGATATACTCCAATAATGAAGAAGAGCATGCATAGCACCTGGAAGCAGTGTTGAGATTGCTAAGATAAAATTAGTTGTATACCAAACTCAGCAAATGCAATTTCTTTCAATCTTAGATTCATTAATTAGGACATGTTGTTTCCAAGGAGGGGATATCATCAGACCCATAAAATATTAAATCTATCATGGAGTGGCTTACTCTTAAGAATGTGGATGAGGTGAGATTATTTATGGGACTAGCAGGTTATTACAGGAGGTTCATCAGGAACATCTCAAGGATTTCCTATCCTATCAAATCATTGTAGAGAAAGGGAAATAAGTTTGAATGGACAAAGGAATGTATCGGTATTTTTGAGCAGTTGAAGCATTTGCTTACAAATACTCTGGTTTTAAAGATTGCATAACCTGACAAGGAGTTTTTAGTTTGTACAGATGCTTGCAGGAAAGGACTTGGTGGAGTCCTAATGCAGGACGGACAGGTGGGGTGATATGAGTTAACGAATTTGAATGAGCATGACAAGAACTATGCGACTCATGATCTTGAGTTGGCAACTATAATTCATGTCTTGAAGATTTGGCGGCATTGTCTTCTTAGCATGAGGTTTATTCTTATGAGTGATCATAGTGGGTTGAGGTACTTGTCTGACCAATCCAATTTGAATTCAAGGAAAGCTAGATGGTTGGCTATCCTCAATGAGTTTGACTTTGAGATTAGGTACATTAAAGGCAAGGATAATAGGGTTGCAGATTCTCTCAATAGGAGAGTGCAGGTGAATCATATTTAAGCTATGATCTCTTATGGGATAGACTTGCAAGAGTCGATATTTTAGGCAGGGTAGCAAGATGAAAATTACCAACAACTAAAGAAAAGGTTGAAGTAAGGTGAAGGTGATAGAGATGAGGAGTATCACCTCACGACATATGGCTTCGTCAGATTCATGAACAAGATTTATGTATTGGACAAAAGTGAGATGAAGAAGCTTATCCTAAGGGAGATTCATGTCAATCCATATTCATGTCACCTAAGATATTAGAAGACTCTAACAATTGTTAAGAAGTTCTATTATTGGCCGAACTTGAAGAACCAAATGGCTGAGTTTGTTGCTAGATTTTTTTACTATTAGCAGTTGAAATTTGAGTGTAAGCACCCAGACAATCTATTGTAACCTATTCAAATTCCATAATGTAAATGGGAGTTCATTTCCATGGACATCATTACACGTTTTCCAAGGACATCGAGACAATGTGATTCCATCATGGTTGTGGTTGACATGTTGAGCAAGATAGCTCACTTCATTGCAATGAAGACTACGAATTCAGCTAGTGAGGTAGCTCAGATCTTCAACAGAGAGATAGTGAGGTTGCATAGCATTCCCAAGAAGACCATACCATATAGAGATGCTAAGTTCACTTGTAATTTTTGGAAGGAGTTGTTTCTAGGCTTGGGGACTGAGTTGGATTTTAGTACAACTTATCACCTACAAACAGATGGACAAAAGAGAGGGTCAACAAGATTTTGGAGGATAATATGATGATTTAATTCATGCACTAGCAGAGGAAGTGGGAGGAGTATCTTCTACTGGTATATTTTGCATACAATAATGGGTATTAGGAGTCATTCATGATGAGTCCATTTGAGGCTCTTTATGGTCGGAGTAGTAACACTCTCATAAGCTCGAGTGATCTAGTGAATAGGGTGTTGATTGGACCAGATATGTTGGTTGAGATGGAGTAGGAGATGCAAGTTATCAAAAGGAATTTTGAAGGAAGCACAAGACAGTCAAAAGAGTTGTGCATATCATCGCAGAGCATTCAAGGAGTTTGAGGTTGGGGAACATGTGTACTTGCATCAATCCCAAGAGGAGCTACCGTAGGATTGGATCATGTGCCAAGCTAGCACCTTGGTATTGCGGCATTTTGAGATACTTAATATGATTGGACCAATGGCCTACAAACTTGTACTATCGCCAACATTGAAATTCTATGATTTTTTCCATGTTTCATTACTTAAGAGATATGTGCAGAATGTTGATCATGTGATTGATTTGTCTATATTGCAAGTGAAACCAGGAGGGAGAGTTCCAATCAGAGCCACAATGCATTCTATAGTGGAAATAACTCATGCTCCAAAACTGGGTAATAGAGCAGGTTCAAGTGCAATGGAAGCACTTTCGACTTAATGAAGCTACATGGGAGATGGTTGATCAGATGTGAGCGAGTATCCTTTATTATTTTCTAGTTCAAGAAAATATATTTTTGGTATATATATGTATATGGTTGTCATTGTAGATATCACAATGAGCTATGTTAGAAAGCTCCAATAAGCAGTATGGTTTTTTTGCTTTCATTATAAATTTTGCAACGAGCTATGTTATAAAGCTACATAGGCAGTATGTTTTGTTTTCAATGGTTTGTTGGTAATAGGTGTCATAGAACACTGATCAAGATGTTCCCCCAAGGGGGAGGGCTTTGTAACAACCTCGGGTTAAAGTTTCATGTAATAGAGGAAAAAATAATAAGACCAAGATCACAGGACATGTATTTGAAGCCGAATGTTGGGTAAACACTATAGTGGGCATCATTTGTAGTTTATTATGGCTAAGGAAATTGGCAAAGACATTGGCAAAGGCAAAGAGGCATTAATTGACATTTAATTATGAAAATAAAGGAAAATAGGAGAAAAGGGAGATGAAGAGGTAAAAATTGCATGTGAGGGAAATTAGAGGAAAAATGAAGAAATTGAAGAAACAAAGAGGCCTCAGTAATAAAAAGGGCATCAAAGAAAACATTCACAACTTCTGTTAGTTCTGTTTTGGCTCTCTACTTTCATTCTCTCTCTCTCATACACTTAGATTATTCTTGGAGCACTATAGCATTCACTTGGATTAGGAGAAAGCATGAGAAAAGGAAAGTAAAGGACAAGCAGAGGAAAAGCAATGAAAAGTAAAGGAAGGTTAGATAAACAATTTCAGTAGGAGGATTTTGTATGTAGCATGTGGCATGTATGATTTCCTAGCTAAGGTTGGGGGTGGAGATGGTTTTCTCTAGGAAGCCCTCGACGGTTGGGTAGAGACAAGAAAATTCATCAAGGTATGGTGAAGGAATTATGAGGCATCCAAGCTTGGTTTGGTTTTGTGATCTTGAGACCAGTTTAGGTGAGATCATAGTAGCTTAAGGGTGAAGGTGGTTTAACCTATGAGTCCTTGGTTGATTATGTCTTTATTTATCCCATGGAATCCCACATTCGTGCTTGGAATATAGCAGAAGGGTGATTGGCTTAAAGAAAGATTTGATTCAACCTAATCTATGGTCGGGTGGTACATGGATGTCCCTGACTTGGTTGGCTTGTGCATATGTAACGATGAGTTATTTTCTCTATGTGATTAATGAGCACATGTACTTTTTATTATGTTGATTTTATGGCAGATTTGTCATGGTTCCTATTTTGGTTACATGTTGGTTATTTGCATAGTTCTATGATGTGCTCTAGTTGTGGCTCTTGTTATGCTTTGATAAGTTAATGAATGGATGATGAATGCATGGGCTAACAAGTGTTGATGCAGATGGATTGAGAGGGAATTGAGTTTTCTTGGTCATTCTCAAATGAAATCCATACCTTATGATCAGATATGCATTCATGACTTGTAGCTTTCATGTTTACCATATGTTCAACGAAATGTATAGTATGCATTGGGCATGTCTAGGTCAAGAACTTGCTCAAGTTTGCATTGTTTATCATTGTTATCATCATTGTTATGATTTTGGAAAGTTACAAGTAGTTCTGGATAATGGTCTGGAGGCTAGCTTGAAAAAGTGGCATAGATCTCGCAACTGCTAGCACAAAACTAAGGATCTAAGGTAATAACAGCATGGAGGCATGTTTAAGCATGTGGTTGGAGCCTCATAACCACATGCATGCAATTTTATGGGTGTGGCTATGGAATTAATGTAGTAAAAAAGAGCTCCAACTCAAGGATTGGTCACCTAGGGTGGTTTTTTAGTTCATGAGTGGTCTGTAGTCCCTGAGGAATGTCAATAAGTCTTTAGTTTGTAGGTCCTACTTGCTTAAATGGAACTTGAAAGTCAATTCATATCATAGTGACACTCAGCTCATGTTTACCTTTGAGAGCCCATAAAAGTGGGTAATCGTGGGAGGGGTGGTTACACATCCCCTGTTAGTTCCTTAATATCATCTAATATATTGAATAACTATGTGACTATTTACATACCACCCCACCTCAACCCCCCTAACCTACCCACCCCTCAATTGTAAATCCACATGATATGATATTGGTTTATTCATGAATCACCTTATTTAATCCAAATTGTAATTCATGAATAAAAAACAAAAAGTCATAAAACATCAAACCATTTATACACCTAACAAGATGGTACCAATATTTATATTTGTTAAGGTGGTACACTACCATACATAATCTAAGTCGCTTAACTTAGAGAAAATAGTGTCCAAGTTTCATAATATGTAAGCTAAAGCACATATATATAGGGAACACTCATTGTTGACCAATAATGGCAACCAATTTGAATGCTAGCCATAGTGTGACACTTGAGGTTTCCATAAGAACTAGCACTTTGCATTTGTGCATAAAGTTTGTTTATCCCCATAAGCCAAAAACTATAATGTAATGAATAATCACATTCCAGTAATAGCAATAATCATCTCAACATTATTTGTACTAAGATATTGGGTGTTTAAATCATGTTTTAAGTATTATTATTATAAAGTTTAAATTATTTATATTAGTTTTTCATTTAATAATAACTTTTTTATATAACATAACATGATAAGAGTTTGAACATATAAATTAGATTGAAGATCGATTTTACAGCGACTAACGAACCCTAGGCTCTGCGCTCTGCTCTCTGTAGCAAATGCACAGACCTGCGCCTCCTGCACCTACGAGAACGCTTCCCTTCTCTGCGCCGCCGGCAGTCCGGTCTTCGGGCATCTGGTAATCCATTCATCATGGCCTCCCTGGTGGGAGGGGCGGGATCTTTTCCCCCCCCTCCTCCAGATTCCCGTTCGTCGGACTTTTTCGCATCCTCTGCACCCCTGTTTCCTCCAGGCGACTCCTCCGGACAAGATCAGAGCTCAGTTCAGACTGACACAGCAGTGGAGCATACAGTAACACGTGAAAAGGAGGTAAACGAACCGGGGGCGAATCCAGTACATCCGGCGTCACAACCAAAGGCGACTTCGGCTACCTGCATTCCAAAAGCCATAGAACGAATCAAAGTTGAGCTCCCCAGTCATCGAATCAATGGAGAAATACAATACATGAAGGACCACGCACTCATTGGAAAATTTCTTGGCTTTTGGCCAACTGAAAAACCCCTACACGGGTCTCCCTGCTACTAGGCCCCAAAGGCTTCTTCCCTGCAATATTTTACTACCTGAAGGACAAATCCCGCATATTTGAGGGAGGATCGTACTTCTTCAACTCCTCGGGTCTTTTCCTTCGTGACTGGAAACCCAGGTTCAATCCAGATACAGAGGATCTCAGTCATGCTCCAGTCTGGATACGCATGTATTGCTTACCTGCAGAGTACTGGAAAGAAGAAACATTAAAGGACATTGGCAATAGCATCGGCACCTTCATCAAAGTTGTAGAGGAAACCAAAAATCGAAGATACACTTCCTATGCCAGGATCTGCGTCCAGATGCATCTAACAAAAGCCCTTGCAGACTCGGTAAGTCTCTTCCATGATGATTTTGAGTGGATTCAACCATTAAACTATGAGCACATCCCTTTTCGATGCCGCAAATGCCATGAACATGGCCATCTTTTTAGGGACTGTCCCCTGAACATTCAGATCAAATCTCCTGATAACAAGGCTAACAAAGATTCTGAAGGCTTCACCAAGGTGCCCAATCGCCGTAGGCACGCCAAAAAACATTCTGCTGCACCGTCTAGTCCCAAAAAGGCTGAAACCCAAAACAGATTTCAAATTCTTACCCCTCAAGATCCCTCAGATAAGCATCCGAATGACTCTCAGGCTTCCCCATCTCGCCCATCTTCCTCCCAGCATCTCAAAAATACCTTGGCTCCATCCTCCTCCACGCCCTCCAGCCTCCCTCTCTCCTCGGAATCGAAAATGCCAGCTTCAGAAGCTGACATGCAACCATCAACAATGGATCTTGATGCAGATTTAACACTCAGTTTACAAGATGGGGTCCCAGAGGATCACCAGAACATCCCTATAACAATGGAGGAAGACCCAGAGACTGTGAGTCTGGAAGGACTGGATATTCTCAAACTTGAAATAGCATGCAAGCAGAAAGAGTACAACTCAATACCTCCATGAGAAATAGATCGATTGGAAGGTGTTCTCATCAAAGCTCAACATAATAAATGTCTAGGCATACAAGAAAGAAGTCCATGGGATGGAAAGAAAATCCTAAAAGAAACAAAGAAAAGAGGGTGCAAAACCGATCTGCAAAGAACCATCATTATAGGAGAAATATTAATGGAATCAGGGAGATTCCCCAAGCTGATGAAGTTCTACAAGCCCCAACCCCACTGTTCCTCATGAAGCTTATCTCCTGGAATATGCGTGGGCTCAATAGCCCCTCAAAACACAGAATGTTAAAAAACATGATTCAGTTAGAGAAACCAGCCATCATTTTTCTACAAGAAACAAAAAGTAATAATGCGTCCCTTGAAAGGATCCTCAAAAAAGCATGGAACGGCAGTCGCTTAGTCTCAATAGATGCGGTAGGGGCCTCCGGTGGACTAGCAATAGTCTGGAATCCGCAGATCCTTATGCTTCAAGATTTTCATGCCACACATTGTTTCATCCAAGCTTCATTTCATCTCATAGGGACGGATCTGCACGGTCTTCTCACCAAAACCTACTTCCCGCAAGATTTACATCAAAAATTAGAAGTGTTGGATGCACTAACAGCTCTTAACTCTAACAGACAGTACCCTCTATGGATCAGCGGGGGAGATTTCAACATCATCACGAATCTAGGGGAAAAAAAGGGAGGGCGCATGAAGTTAGAAGATGATAGCACAGGATTCAAAGAATTCATTCAAAGCAATCAGCTCATGGACATTCAAACCTCAAATGGCACGTACACCTGGACAAACAAACGTAGGGGAACACATAATATTGCTTCTAGGCTAGATCGTTTTCTTATTTCAGACAATGCCATACATTTGGGAGGAGATTTTCACGCCTCCATTCTACCTCAAGGCGGCTCTAATCACTGGCCCATAATGCTTCAATGGACACATGTAGGTATACATTGAAATCGTCCATTTCGCTTTGAGGCCTTCTGGTTCACTCATCCTGACTTCAAAGAACTAGTCCGAGCTGCATGGAAATCCTTCACCCCCCTAGCAGGCGCAAAGATGTTCCAATTTCAACAGAAACTCAGACACCTCAAGCAAGTGCTCAAAGTCTGGAATAAAACCCAATTTGGCAACATTCTGGAAACCAGGAAAACATTGGAGCAGAATATGTGTTCTCTACAGCAAACCATTATCCTAGAGGGAAGAACATAAGAACTGGCAGACAAGGAGCAATCCCTCTGGACAAACATAGAAGCTCGAAGGCTACAAGAGGAAATCCTTTGGCGCCAAAAATCCAGAATAAGGTGGCTAAAAGAAGGGGAAAAGAACACAAAATTTTTTCATCAATCCACCATTCAACGACGAATGCACAACAATATTGCCTTCATTAATAACAGTCAAGGGGAGAGACTAGAAAAGCATGAAGATATTGAAAAGGAATTCAAAGAATACTTCCAGGAAGTAGATCATCAGCCATAAGATCTGTCACGCAGCACATTCCCAAAATAATCACAGAAGATCATAATCAAAATCTATTACAACAAGTCTCCATGCAGGAAGTAGAAGAGGCCATGGCTCAGCTAAAGGATGGTAAGGCTCCTAGACCTGATGGCTTCACCTCCAATTTCTTTCATGAATTCTGGGAATTGATCTGCACCGAATTTTGGGAATTAGTGGAAGAATCTCGATCTATGCACTGGCTCCTACCTTCCCTTAATTCAACTTTCATTGCTCTGGTACCCAAAGGGGAGGAATCAAACACGCCAGATAAATACAGGCCGATTGCTCTCTGTAATGTCATCTACAAACTTATATCCAAAGTAGTGGCAAATAGGCTCAAACCTCTTCTACCTCTTCTCATCCTTCCGGAACAGACGGGATATGTTGAAGGGCGTCAGATAATGGATGGCATTATTCTTTCAAACGAGGTGAGCCACTCTTTAAAAATTCTAAAAAAACCAGGTATGATACTGAAGCTTGATCTTTCCAAAGCTTTCGACAAACTCAGTTGGGAATATATCCATCAAATGCTGTTAGCCTTCGGCTTCAATGCCACCTGGACCCGCTGGATAATGAATCTTATTACCTCTCCCTGCTTCTCGGTTCTCCTCAATGGCTCTCCATCTTTGCCCGTTCGCCCGTCGAGAGGCATTCGTCAAGGGGACCCCCTATCCCCCTTCATTTTTGTTCTCATGGCGGAAGGACTCAGCCGCCTCCTTCACCATGCTGTTTCTTCTCAAGCGATCAATGGCATAGCGCTCCATGGACTCCATCCCTTATCACATCAACAGTTTGTTGACAACACGATGCTCTTTGGTCACCTCTCTTCCCTAGAAGCCAAAGCCTTTAAAGCCCTGCTCTCGCTTTTCTCTGAAGCCTCTGGCACCTCGATCAATGCCACCAAATCCCAACTATTCTTCTTCAATATCCCTGTCTCCACTCAAAAAAACATTGCTCAGATCCTTGGATTCTCCATTGCTGTGCTTCCCTCCAAATATTTGGGCGCTCCTCTCATGGTCTCTGCCCTTAAGCATGCGTCTTGGCATACGCTGTTGGATAAATTGGAAGCCAGACTTTCCTCATGGACATTTCGATCGCTCAACATAGCTAGTCGACTCATTTTGATTAAATCCATCTTACAAGCTATGCCTCTGTATCTCTTCTCTATATTGGCGGCTCCTAGATGGGTTCTTAAAGCGATTCGTAACCTTCAAAGGAGTTTTCTATGGGGCTCCATGGGGCTCAACAGGAAATGGGCCCTTGTTAAATGGACAGAAGTCTGCCAGCCGAAATCCAACGGTGGACTAGGACTACGGGATCCTCTACAAAGCAATAGCACTATGGGAGCAAGGATATGGTGGAATTGGTTAGTGAAGCCACACATTCCCTGGGCGAAGCTGTGGCAAGCCAAATATGCGCCCGAAAGTCAATGGGATGAACTAATCAGAATCAGTCCTAGTATCACATGCTCCATGATTTGGAACGCTGCCAAAATTCACAGCGCCTTCATCCAAGAGAACAGCTTTGGGGAAATTCACTCAGGGAACTCAGCACGATTTTGGGAGGATTCATGGTAGCAGTTACCCAAACTTGCCTCGATCTTTCATAAACCTATCTGGCAGAATTATATGCAGCATCCCAATCTCACTAATGTCTCTCAGTTCTGGCAGCAGCAAACGCTTCAAGACTTCCACAATGGAAACCCGCAAGCTCCTGGCAGACTGATTGGCATGGAGAGACATATACAGAAACCGAACAGGAGCTAAGTCATAGGAAAATCAAGCATT
>APFE031619352.1:15821-37617 GCA_000404065.3 Pinus taeda | reverse complement strand
CATTACATGACAATGACTCTTTAGACTTTTATGTTAGGTCCCCATTGGTTGCATAACATTTTATGACTAGATGACAATATTCCTAAGGGCTCTCAATGGGAGCCTTAACTAAAAATAAAATCTCTTTCTCATGAAACCCATGATGCAAGCATTATAATAATTTATTTTTCTTCTTTTCATCTCTTACATAAAATCACAATTACATGTCATTATGAAGATCGAACCTAGTTACACTTTTCAACAACGAAGAAATCATGTAGAATGTAGACTTCTTGACAAAAAAGTAAAATTCATGACATCAAAGGAACGAGTTCTACAAGTAGTTGATTGTCCCATGATCTCCACCTAGAGAGATGCTGGAAGCAAGTCCTTGGTCAAGAGGGAGCTTGGGTACATTCCTTTATGGAATGGGTTGGTCATCCCTGGTTAAGAGAGAGTGGCAGTTGTGATTCTCTATCTCATGTGTCATGCACTAGACTAGGACTAACAGCCATAAGTCTTAGTGAAGGCCATGAGGAGAGAGATAGACACATCATTCTTGGCTTCACTTGGGAAGACAAAATGGAGGATTGGATAAACATCTAGCATCTGATACTCTTTGAGGATGAGTTAGCGCATCCAAGATAAGACTAGTCGTAGAGGATCGATATTCTTTCAGGACTGGGAATCCAAGATAAGAATAGTCTTGGAACACACCCTGAGAACCCGGGTGGGGTATGTTCCGATAGAGACAATGATGAGAGTGTCTATACATCATTGGTCTCACCAGCATTGTGCTCTGATCTTGTGGAGAGACAGAGTTGTTAGTCAAGTCCTTGCTATGTGACAATGTTGAGTTGATATGATGCTATACAGATGGATTACTAGTCCGACTCTTCTTATGAGAATTCTTCAAATTGAGAATGTCCAAGTACCTTGTATGGATTTTGAATACCTCCCTAGTTAAAAGGGAGTGTTGAAAATTATAACTAAGTTCGGTCTCCATTATGACATGTATAATTGTGATTTTATGTAATTAATGTAATGAAGAAAAATAAAATCATTTTTGTAATGCTTGTCTCATAGGTTTCATGAGCAAGGAATTTTATTTTTAGATAAGGCTCCCATTGTGAGCCCTTAGGATTGGTCATAAAGTCAAATTGAGTCAATGTCATGTATGAAGGACCCTTCTTGGGCATGTTACATATGTATGTGAGTCATTGAAAGAATCAAAAGACCCTCCAAGACCAAGCACAAATATCCCTTAAAGTCAATGTACAAAAAAGAGGACAAGATGATCTCCAAAAGGCATGTCGGCCTAGTCTCCAAATCAATTCGGCTTATTTACATGAGCAAACTACTATAAATAGGCAGCTCGACCTCATTTCAAGAGCAAAATTCGAACAAGGAAATCTGAAGCTAGAAAAGGTGTGAAAAAGACAAGGAAGGAGCCTCATCACTGAGCGAAGAAAGGAAGAAGTCAACTGAGCCAATTTCTGATCTGTCTTAGGGTTACTCTCTTCCACACATGCGAGATTACAGTGCTATCTACTGCAGGAAAGAGCCGAAGTTTTACAGTTACCTTGTGAAGGCAGATTTGGAAAGGAATCAAGTGAATCTTCAAGCCGAGTTGAAGAAGTCTAGTCTCCATATCAAGCTAAGGAAGTTGAAGGCAAAGATCTCTCAAGTACAGAATCTAGGGTTTCTGAATTAGAGCCCAAAAGTTGCAAATCTATCCCAAAGGACTGAAATCTTGAAGGGTAGCCGAGGAGGAAAAGGCAAGAATTTTGACTATCATTGACTCAAGGAAGAAGAGGAAGCTGTGTGTCTTGGTCTTGGAGTGGCAAATAGGTCAAGAGTCTTGGTCTTGGTATTCGTCAATTGAAGTCTCTATAAGAAGAAGAATTCGTTTGGTTTTTCCTCTCAATTGGGAGAGGTTT
This sequence comes from Pinus taeda, assembly GCA_000404065.3. Lineage (NCBI taxonomy): Eukaryota > Viridiplantae > Streptophyta > Pinopsida > Pinales > Pinaceae > Pinus > Pinus taeda. The sequence goes on along the minus strand of APFE031619352.1, from coordinate 35,698 downwards.
TGGCCCCAGCTGATGGCCTACATTATGTGTCTCGTCTCTTTATTGTTTATCATTGGTAGTTGTTTGATGAAGAACACAATAATAATCTAAGTAAAGAGAATATCCTAATCTAAAGAAGTATAAAGCATTCACAAGCAGTTATCATAAGAAGAGAAAATACCTAATCTTGATGCGCTAGATTTCTCAAAAGTTTGGCCAAGTCTACTTTGTTGGTCAGTGATTGACTACAAGATCTAGGCATGTCTCTTGTTGAACTGAACAAATTTTCTAAGGAAAAGGTTGTTGGGTTTTCCCCATGTGCGTTTTCCCAAGGTAAATGTTTGTGTTCTTGTTTGGCTGTCCCTTTACGGTCTTTCTGGCATTTAGTTTCTACTGTTATGATCTTCTGTGTAATTGCTTTATGATGAATATGAATGCAAGAAAAGAGTAACTAAAAAAATCATAAGTAATTATCAGTTTAGAAGATCCTATTAAAAATCAACAGAAGTTACCCATCCAACAACAATGTTTATATCCTTTGGCTGTGGAAGTGGGTCCAACTCCCTCAAAGGTATGTCTTCATTGTCAAATGTTGTTGGCTGAGTCTCCAGAACCCACTCTGACATGAGATTGATTTCATTTTAAAAGAAAATAAGATTAAGTGGTCTCCATCATTAGCTGAATGGTTCCATATGGAACCAGCCAGTTTGGTAAGGAACCGGCTGGTTTTGGCAATTATGGCCAGTTCCATATCAAACAGCGCGCTCTGGTGCAACTTTGTATTGCTTGCTAATTTGAAAGCTCTAGGTTTTCCATATCATAGCAGTTAATAATAACTCCTGCCTGTTTTGACAGACAGATTAACCAACAATCATCTTTATCTATTGAATATTCTTTCACATACTGATAATACTGCTTTAAGTAAATGAGCATATGAAATCTTACCTTGGATCAAACCGAAGTTTGTCATAGGACTGTGGGCACTTCTGATTGTGATGATACAGGTTTCGCAAAAAGCTGCAAGAAGCAACAAACCTTGATGTTTAGAGCTCAAACAACTTTATGCCACTTTTATTGAGGAGAGCATCGACAGCTTACATTCACAGGCTTGACATACAGCTAAATGAACATTCATTATTTTCACAGAACCCCAGAATCAAAATCCATTGGAGACATCTAGACAGGGTGCTGGTGCAGGTGTGGGTACTGGTGCAAGATAACGCATAAGGGTTCAAAAATATAGTGCCTTTATCAAGATTAAAGTTACCAGACTGAAATAACCAGAGAGTGAGGATTGACTAGTTATCCCAAAAAACTCACGAGTTAAATCAGGAAACTTCAAATAAAAACACTAAATCTCAGGATAAAAGATACTTTGCATTCATAGTTAGCCTTGCAACGCTTAGATAATGCAGATTTTCAATAATAACTCGTCTCAAAATACAAAGATGATATTATATACTGTAAAAGACCCTGGACTCTGGATGGTGACAGGTCTGCTGGTTGTCTGCTGCGATAGCAAGTTAGAAAAGCAAGCAAAATAATTGATCCTTTTCTCTTTCTGTCTTGCATAAACAAACCACCTAGCAAATCAGACTTCCAAGTAAATTTGGCTTGTGATAAAAGAGAATCTGAGTCATAACTCATAAGCCAAAATCACGAATATCACTAGAGCAGAATCCGTCTTGGAAAGACTAACTCAACTCAGTTTCCTCAAGGAGTGGAGTCAAATTCGGGAATCGGCTCTGGCCCCGAAGAGTCTAGTAATACTGGATTCAATATTAAGCAACTGATAACCCTGATCATCGTTCCTCTATATAAATTAGCAATTGCAAAATAACATCCATTTGCCACCTGTTAAAGGTTGATTTGGAAATTGCAGCTACTAGTGAAATTTTAAGCAAATAGACCATGATCATGGAAAATTTGTAAGCAGTTGGTGTGGATCTCCCAAGCCGCAGAAAGAATGCGAGTGCCCAATAAGTATAGAGTTACGATTCAGCCCTCAAAATCACAATTCTACATGAAGAATGCATTCAACGGCAGTTTTTCTTTTTTTTCATTTTGCAAAAAAGGCAGGCAAACTAGTTGTCACCTTGCAGGTAAGAGAAGCCATCATGATTATCTATCAAACATCCTAGAGAAGCATGACAACTCTAATACCTGGCAGATTTTAATTGCTATGGACATTCCAAAATGCAAATAATAATAAAAATGTATAATTATAACAACTCACCAGTGAAAATATGTCGTGCCCCCAGTCCTTGGAACATGGAGGAAAAACAGCAAGTCCTTTAACAGCAACCTCTCCTGCTCTGCTCCTCCTTCGAGTTCATGTAATGATTCATCAGCCCATGTCTTAACAATGGCTCTGCAGTTCCCATAATCATCATAATTCCTGGCAGCCAATACACTCTTCCCTGCAACAGATACTGATAGGAGGCAAAGTTTCATTCGTTTTCGGCAGAATGCCCGTGTCAAAAAAAAAAGAGGAAAAAATTGCAAAAACTATCCAGAACAAAATAAAAATAAAAGAAACTTTCGAAGAATTTGAAAATGAGTTCCAGAGAGGCAGGGGATTAGAGGTCAGCTCACCTGTTAATACAAACAGCAGTACACTGAGAGCTGAAAAATTCATGGAGAAAAATACAAAGAATTAAAAAAGAAGAAAAAATAACTTTGCGGCAATAGATCTGACAAGGATTTTGCAGAGCGTTTAACCCTTTCGATATTGAAGTCAGGACTTCTGCGCATCAAGAACCATCGAATTCGCTGCAGCCTGCGTTGTCCAAAATTTCGCTTCTTATAAATAATTTCGCCTTGAAATAAGACAAATAAGACAAGGATCGCAGCAGGCCGCTTTTCGCTCCCCACTTTCCACCTCTGACGTGGCGGTGTTGCCACTGTGGAATCCGACGTGGAATGAATGTCAAATAAGGTATTTTGGGGAAACGGAAAATCATTTTAGTTAATATTTAATTGTAAGCTAGGGATCTTAGGTCAATGGTTGATTGAAGGGGAACAAAAATTTTAGAATATTCTAGTAGACGGCTTTTCGGTCTCACAGTGGGTCCCACAGGAGGGACACACCTGCATGGAGGTTTTAAGGTCTTGTTTTTTTCAAAAAGGGAAAAATCAAGAGTCAAAAGATACCATTAATGTAAACAAAATACAAAATCATAAACATAAAAAAAAATTCATCATAATTACAACAATATTGGTCAATCTCACTTCAAATATTTTTATTGAAGGCTTGCTTTTAATCTGATTTTTTTTTTTTGGTGTTGGAATTTGGCAGAAAATTTTAAGGTGAAATTTTGATTTGTCTTATGAAGTACTTAGGCAGGAAGAGCTTACAGTTCTGGTACAGGAAAGGTACCATTGGTGCTTCATATGGGTCTCCAATCTGGCTTAGTTTTCGCAGGATTGAACCGTATTTCTTAAAGAATTTAATCTGGCATTTTCAAACTGAAAGTAAGATACGTATTGGCAAAGATCACTTCAAATGCGGCGCTGAAGAGTTAAATATACCTGAATCCTTACTAAATTTCTTTCATAGAAGAGGCATGTTTTATTAGGACAGTTTTATTACCGGTTGGCAAGGCCCCATCCCACTGTGGAAAGAAGCTGTCGATTTGCAAATGCCTCAGGAGATTGCACATCAATGGGTTCGCATTAGGACGGGTCTTCGGAACTGTGGCATTTTCCGTTCAGAGTATTCTGACTATCTAACATGGAACATTTCGAAAGAAATAAATGTTGTGAGAGTAAAAGAGGTTTATCAACATATGATATTGAAGCAGACTCCCTACATCCCTGTTTTTCCTCAGATTTTCTGGCAGGATGGCTGCCCATTGAAAATGATCCTATTTGCTTGGCTTGCTTTTCACAACAGAAATTTAACATGGGAGAATTTAATGAAAAGAGGATGGCACAGGCCAAATATTTGTTCATTATGCAGATCGGACAGGGAAAGTAATGTTCACCTATTTATAAAATGTAAAAAAACGAAGCAGATATGGCTGGCATTAGAAAAAGCATATGGTTTTTAGCGATGCTCTTAGGATTCAATTTATGAATGGATTCTATGGTGTAGCGGACAGAAAGAAACATGGCGAAGGATTTTTATCCTTTCCCTGTGGAACATTTGGAAGTGGCGCAACTTCAACATCTTTAAAGGCTCTAATTCCTCATGCTCGGAAATCATAGATAGGATTTCTGCTAATTTTGATGCCCTCCCACAGAAGTCTACTAATCAAAAAAAGGTTGTTTCTGAATTGCAATCAACAGAATGCTCAAGTTTCCCTTTAACGTTCTTTGACGGAGCTGAACAGCTGGGTGTATGTGGATGTGGTTTTATCATTATGATGAACGAAAACACTCATTTCTCCATCCACTGGAACGGAGGTTCTGGCTCCAACAGCAAGGTGGAGGCTATGGCTCTTGCTGGACTCTTAAAATTTTGTCTTTTCCTTGATATTCAACAGGGATCAGTATTTGGAGATTCGAAAGTCATGGTCGATTTTGTATCAAGGAAAAATCACATTTTAGTGCCTCACCTGACTGGCTGGATGGATAGGATCAACTATTTCTGGGGCTGCATGGTCGGAAGTTCTATTGGTCACATCTGTAGGGACAAAAATATGAAAGCTGATGCTCTTTCTAAATTGGGCCTCCTATCTTCTCCAAGTTTATGGTATTTACAGATTTTCACTAAGGGAGAAACCTTTCAGATCCACGAATTTGCTCTCCCGGATTTCTAGTCTCTGCTGGTCTTCATGTCTTTCTGCATATGTATTTTGTGATTTTGCATATAGCCTCTCTATATTTTGTGAATCATGATATTTTGTAGAGCTATCAGAGCTAGTTTGATTAGTTGCTGATCATCATTAGATAGATATGCCCACATGCAGATCCTTTTATGACCAAATGTTATTGACCAAAGGTTTTTTTGGGTCATCTCACATGTAATTATTATGGAACTCTTATATCTCTCATATAATATATTAATGCTTTTTCGTTTTGAAAAAAAAATAATAAATAAATAAATAATAATAAAACAAAATAATAAAAAAAAAATAAAACAAAATTAAAATAAAAATAAAAATAAATAAATTAAATAAATAAAAAATAATAATAAATAAATAAATATTGATTCAACATCTTGAAAAACTTTTAGGGCATTTTTATTGGGCAAGGATTACCCATCACGTTTGTTATTTCAATAAATTCTTATGGAATTTTAAACTCTTGTCGAATTTTAGAGAAATTAGACCCGAAAGATCCCCCAGAAAAATTTCCAAACGATCTCATTAAAACCTCAGTTAAGGGCTAATTCTCATCTGGCAGCTAGCTCTTGGGATAATCTATTTAGCAAAGGGTCTCTCGAGACACTGGGAGCATTTCTTTTGAAGCTTCACAAAAAAAAATTGAATACATAAAGAAACAATTTGTCCTATAAACCATCTTTAACCAAACTTTAAAATAATTTATTTCTTTTTATTAATAATGTGGTAATTAAAAATAAATGAAAAAATAAAAGCCATTAAAATATAAAACAATTTGTGTTATCTTTAATCATTAAAAATTATTAATTTTATTAATTATGTGGTAAAATTAAAAATAAGGGAAAATTTAAAAGCCATTAAAAAATTTATTCACGTGTAACATAAAAGTATTATTACACTTACAATCAAGATAATTTATCAAAAATTTATTGAAGTAAAAATATACAGCAATATATGCTATTGTTAGAGGAATGGTTTTAAATATGATATTGAATCATAATTATTGATGATAGTTCTTTAGTAAGTGGGTATTAATTATGAAAAATTTATTGAAGTAAAAATATACAGCAATATATGATATTGTTAGAGGAATGGTTTTAAATATGATATTGAATCATAATTATTGATGATAGTTTTTTAGTAAGTGGGTATTAATTATTGATGATAGTTTTGGAGTAAGTGGGTAAAAGATTAGATTGCTTCGGAATATTAATGATAATTTTGGAGTAAGTGGGTATTATTGTATTGGTGTGCAAAATTGTATTTTGTTTTTTATATTGATAAAGATTGATGATAATTTTGGAGTAAGTGGGTATTATTGCATTGGTGTGGAAAATTGTATTTTGTTTTTTATATTGATAAAGATTTTTTTATTTTTGACTTTGATAATGATTGTACAGACTTTTTTTTTTTTTTTGGAGCTCTCATGGCGACCGTCAGGGTTTAGGTATTGATCTAGGGTTCCGCCTTGGCAGCGTCTGTTACAAGCCTGGAGAACCACACATCTAGACTGGCAGCACTGTTTCGAAAGGGGCGTTTGCTATCGGACTGGATGGGCGCAGAGGGGTCCAGTGGGACCCCTACTTTCAAGCAGGTTATCCTGCAGAAACGACATCAGAACATGAAGGAAGGAGTCAGAATAGAGGGTCAGAATAGCTCATTGCTGAACAGCAGAGACAGAAAGGAGAATACACCAATGATGTCTGACAAGACTGTTTTCTCTGCAGAAGTCAGGTTCTCAGAGGAGCAGAATAGGGGAAGCAATCAAGACAAATCCACTGCAAAGTTTCAGCCCTCAGGAAAGGAGGAAGCTGAACCGCAAGCAGACAAAGGACAAAAAGACAATAGAAAGAAGCAACCGGAGAAGGAGGGAGAATCCAGCGCGCCCCCCAACCAACACCAGGCCACTAGCAGTGCTTGTAAGCCAAAGAAAACTGAAAGTCTACGGGTGACAATCTTTGACCCAGAAATCCAGACCTATAGGGAGCACATGGCTGAACATGCCATCATCTGCAAATTCATGGGAATCTGGCCGACTGAGAGGACTCTCTGCCAATGGATAAGGCAGATGTGGAAACCAAAAGGAGATGTGCAGTTACATCTAGGAGCAAGAGGGTTTTTCACTGTTGTCTTCACTAGTATTGAAGACAAAGACAAGGTTTTCGAAGGTGGCCCGTATTTTCTAGCTTCAGCAGGTTTATATATGAGACCCTGGCAGCCGAACTTCGTCCCGGAAAAAGAATCTTTCACTCAAGTCTCGGTATGGATAAGACTCTTCTCTCTCCCGATAGATTACTGGGGGTTGATTGCCTTAAAGCAAATAGGGGATAAGCTAGGAACGTTTGTCAAAGCATCGGAAGCTACCCTGCAGAAAAGATACACTTCTTATGCAAGAATCTGTGTCGAAATGGATGTATCTGGAGCACTTCATGAAGGGGTATGGCTGGAGTACAGGGATGAAGAATATTTTCAAGCGTTAGACTATGAACAAATACCCTTCAGGTGTCGGAAATGTCATGAGCATGGACATCTGATAAGGGACTGTCCTTTGAACAGAAAGGAAGCAGAAGAAGACAAAACCCAGAACAACAAAGACAAAAACAACTATATCAAACCAAAGTACAGGCAAAGGGCCAACAGAAGAAGGAATATTAGAGGAGACACAAGGAAAAACCTCTTCAATAATCCATTTGAATATCTGGACCTAGAGACTGACTCGGAGGAAAAAAAGAACCCCACGGATAAGGAAGCAGAGCAAGAAGGACAGGAACAACCCCCAGCGGAAGGTAAAGAAACAGGAAGTCCCAGCGATGAAGTCCAAATGCAAGACAGAACAGAGGAGTCGGACTACGAAACAGAGATGTTAACTAGTGAAGCGGGAAGTGAGGATCAGGAGCTAGAAGAAACACTAGCAATGGAAGGTTTAGACCTAACAGCACTTGTGGACAAATGGAAAGCCAACGGGATTGAAGCAGTACCGGAGGAAGAGATAAGGAAGGTCAAGGACCTCTTCATAGCACGGCAAAAAGAAATCATAGAGAAACAGAAGCACAAACTAGGCATCATCAAAGGAGGTAACCTTCAACACAAAACATCACTAGGCAAAATCTCTGGTTCAGTACACAAACGCCGCAGAGGCCGCAAATCAAATGGAGAACAACTGCAGGAGCTGGGGGAGATCTTGATCAATGCAGGTCAGATAAAGCAGTTAAGTGAGTACCCGTCCTTCCTAAAATCTAGTTAAATCATGAAGATTGTGTCCTGGAACGCAAGAGGGATGAATAACCAAAATAAACAAAGGCTACTAAAGAGACAGATGGAAAAAAATAATCCAGATATGTTGTTTTTACAAGAAACGAAGTGCAACAAAGCTCTCATAGAAAAGCTACGAATCAAATTAGGAAGAAACTTCGAAGTCCTAGAGATAGAAAGCAAAGGGTGCGAAGGACGCTTAGCAACCTTTTGGGACACCAGACGATATCAGGTCGTCGCAGCTGAAGCCAGCAAGAACTACTTGTCCATGGAGATGCAACCTATAGGTAACTCTTCCTCTTTCCTTTACATCAATATCTACAGTCCTCAGAGGTTAGAAGATAAACTTGTATTCCTAGAATCCTTAAATAAACTCATGGATAGACACCCTAATGCAAACTTCATCCTGGGAGGGGACTTCAATATGATCACCTCCCTCCTGGAGAAAAAAGGAGGGCTCCGGAAGCTTAATAGGGATGGAGAACAATTCAAAGACTTTATTGATAACGCAAGATTAGTGGATATCTACCCCAAACATGGTAAATTCACCTGGAACAACAGAAGGGGGGGTGAAAGGCTGATTTCCTCAAGACTGGACTGCTTTCTAGTTTCAGAGAACTTATTATTAGATGGAAAGATCGTTGAGTCAAGCATACTTCCTAGTGGAGGATCAGACCACTGGTCGATCTCTCTCATAGTCGAGGTTCCAGGAACCCCCAGGAACAAACCCTTCAAATTCGAAAAGTTTTGGATTGAACACCCTAATTTCCTCACCATGGTGGAAAAGTAGTGGTCTGAACCTTTAGATGAAGAAGGTTCCAAAATGTTCAATCTGCAAAAAAAACTAAAAAACATCAAATTGAAATTAAAAGACTGGAACAAAACAGTTTTTGGGAACATATTTCAGGAAAAAGCAATCATTGAACAAAAATTGGAACAAATTCACAAGGACGGGATGGCAGGCTGCAGAGATGAGGAATCTTGTGCACAAGAGAAAGAGCTCACTCAACAATGGCACAATAGATGCAAGCAGGAAGAGGCATTATGGAAACAGAAATCTCGAATTCTATGGCTAAAGGAAGGAGAGCAAAATACTAAATTTTTCCATAGATCGGCCATGGATTACAGAAGTGCCAACAAAATCCTGGAGCTGAAGAACAGTGAAGGCGAAATCCTCAGAAATCATAATGATATTTCAGCTCTACTTTCAAATCACTTTAGCAACATAGCGCGAGAACCGGAGATCAATAGGGAGGCGGCCATTCAAGAAATAACCAATGCCATTCCCAACTCAATCACAGAGGAGCAGAATTGGGCCCTAAGAAAGACGATCACTATGGAAGAGGTTGAGGAAGCAGTCAGGAACATGCCTAATGACAAAGCGCCGGGACCGGATGGATTCACCATCAACTTCTACAAAGCCTGCTGGAAAATTGTCAAGAACAACATTTGGGAGATTGTGGAAGACTCAAGAAGATCTAAAACTATCCTTAAATCTCTCAATTCAACCTTCATTGCTCTGGTTCCCAAAGTAGAGGAGGCCAACACTCCGGAAAAGTTCAGACCAATAGCCCTCTGCAACGTCATATACAAGATCATATCAAAAGTAATTGCCAATAGGTTGAAGATAATCCTCCCAGGCATCATTTCGCAAGAACAGTCAGGCTACGTGGAAGGTAGGCAGATTCTAGACAACATTTTGCTAGCCCAGGAGATGATTCACTCTCTTCATTCAAGGAAAGAAGCTGGAATGCTAATGCAGTTGGACCTATCCAAAGCTTATGACAAGGTGAGTTGGACTTACCTGGAAGCAATTTTAGACGCTTTTGGCTTCAGCAAGCCGTGGATCAAATGGATCTTAGCGCTTATTAAATCCCCGAGATACTCTATTCTGGTGAATGGAACTCCTTCCACGCCCTTCAGCCCTTCAAGAGGCATAAGACAAGGGGACCCTTTATCCCCTTTTTTGTTTGTCATTCTAATGGAAGGCCTAAGCAAATTAATTGCCAAGAGAAAAGCAGATGGCCAAATCAAAGGTTTACAGCCTATCAGATCCTGTCCTGCCACTACGCATCAACAATTCGTGGATGATACCATGTTACATGGTACCCCCACTGTGAAAGAGGCCACAGAGTACAGAGATATTCTCCATCTCTTTAGCAGAGCCTCGGGTATGGAAATAAACTTCTCCAAATCAACCATTTTCTTCTTCAACACTCATCAGGTTGTTCAATCTCATCTATCCAGACTGCTGGGGTTTAAAATTGGCTCATTACCTTCCAGATATCTAGGCGCCCCCCTAACCCTTAAACCTTGGCAAAAGGCTCATTGGGAGAAAGTCCTGGCCAACATGGAAAGGAGATGCAAACATTGGACTAACAGAGCCCTGAATTTTGTAGGCAGATTAGTTCTCACGAAAGCAATCTTGCAGGCCATCCCCCAGTACATGCTCTCGATCCTTCCGGCTCCAGAAGGCATCTTAGATCAAATAAGAAGTATCCAGCGTTCTTTCCTATGGAGTGGAAATAGTGAGAAGAGGAAGTAGTCGTTGGTGGCCTGGAAAAAACTATGTAGACCAAAGAACAGGGGAGGCCTGAATCTGGTTGATCCCTCAGTAGTTAACAGAGTTTGCGGAGCCAAAATTTGGTGGAAGTGGATTTCAAACACGACCCTTCCATGGGCCACTCTTTGGAAGGAGAAGTACAGGCCGACCGGGTGCAATCTGGATCTTATAAGAATGCAGGAATCCCCCAATGAATCTCCTATATAGAATCATGCTCAAGCCAACAGAAGCATTGTCCAGGATCATAGCTTCTGGGAAATTAGGAATGGCACACAAGCTCTCTTCTGGGAGGATGCTTGGCAGCAATCCCCAAAATTAGATTCCCCTACCCTCCGACCTTTAAAGCTAACAAACCAAACAGAGGGCCATAGCAGAGTCAACCATTATTGGAACCCATCCAGTGAAGACCCGGAGTGGAGAGAATGGAAAGTTTTTAACCCAGACCACAACGAAGTGCCACATGATGCTATCCAAGATTTAAACCAACAAATTCTCAAAAGAAAGATTAGAATAGTTGTTGAAAATGACAAGCTCAGATGGGGACCGAAAGGTAATGGGGAGTTCTCGCTTAAAGAAGCAAGAAGCATCATAGAAAGAGAAGAACAACCCGACACTATGCCATGGGCCGACAAAGTCTGGGATAATTTTCAATGGCTGAAAATAAGAACTTTTCTATGGCTTCTTATGCAGAGGAAGACTCTAACTTGGGAGAACCTACTAAGAAAAGGATTTCAGGGACCTTCGAGATGCCCCATGTGCCTGCAGGAGGAGGAAACGATGAATCACCTTTTCAACTCCTGTGAGTGGGCGTCCCAGCTATGGCTTTGGATGGAAGCAATAATGGAAGATTCGAATCGGAACAGGGACTCCATTCAGGATTCTATAACCAACTGGAGAAGGAATTTTTCTAGGATTAACAGAGTGGACAGCATATGGAAATGCACCCCAGGATTCATTACTTGGACAATATGGAAAGAAAGGAATCGACGAATCTTCACAGAAGAGAACCGTAACATTGAATGCGCAAAAGAATCCATATTAATCAATATCAAACAGCTGGTTCAGGCAAAATGCAAAATTGATTCAAATGATAAACCAACGGGAAAGGACTTACGCATTTTAAAGAAATTTCAACTGGAAGCCTCTAGCATTTGTCCCTCCGGGGGAAACAGAGCCCACCCCTCTTCTCAACTTCACAGATGGCAACTGCCACCGGAAGCCTGCCTCAAATTGAATTTTGACGGAGCTTCGAGGGGTAACCCAGGTATAGCAGGAATCGGAGGAGCCATTAGAAATCACAAAGGAGATATTATCCACATTTTTTGCAGGTCGTTGGGGGAATGCACGAACAATGAAGCAGAATTCGCAGCGCTGGAGCAAGGTCTAAAGATTCTCAGATCCTTCAGACAAGGAAATTTCATAGTGGAGGGGGATTCTTCTTTGGCAATCTCTGCGGCAAAGCGCCTTCAGGCAGGAACACACACCAGTAAAGTAACCAAACATTGGAGACTGGCGAAGGCCACTGAGAGTATAGCGGAATTGTTAGCAGATCTGAGAGGCATTGTCTTCCAAACTATCAGAAGAAAGGCAAATGGTCTGGTTGACTTCCTGGCAAACCACGGGGCTGACACACCGCACCTCATCACGAACAGCTGTTGGCAGGACGTGAACTGCCCAATCCTCAAGGTGACATGTGCACAACTGGCAGAAAAGGACACTATCCAAGCCGACTCATCCTAAGGGGTGACGGCCCCAGAGCCAGGCACCGGAATGAGAAGTTCATCGGCATCAGCAATAATCATGACCACAGTAATGGAATGATAGGACGACTAGGACAGGGGACTTCCCGGCGGCGGCATGCCAGCACAAGGATCGATCATCACGTTTCAATTTATCGAACCAACTGCATCAGCAATGGCCAAATCGTAACATTGGGCAGGAAATCGCATGGCAAGGTACCTAAAGCATTTATGTCAAACCATAAAGAAGTAGAGGGGATCGAAGCTCAGCACAGGAGGAATCGGCAGGCTGAAATACAGAGCACCCCCGCCACATCCAATAATCATAACGATCTTTCAACCGTACAGCACACTTGGCATAAAGGTAATCAAGTCATGAGCAGCCACTCCTTCTATGATTCAGCCTGCAACGGCCTCGCCTGTGCGAACCTAATTCCCATTTATGGCATCTGTACCCAAAGCATGAGCGGGACAAAGACCATCCTTAGGCAATCTCATAATCGGAGAAGCTATAAAGCAAGATATCTCAACCCTGTTTTGCCCACAACTTATCAAGAGAGGGCTGAGAACAAGATTGTTAGTGATAATTGCTGTAGTGGGAGAAGGTATAGAGGGATAATCATGGACGCGGGGGGTAGTCGCTGCGCTGCAGCTAATCAGGACCTCTCTGAAGCGCAGAGAGGGTATGAAACCCGAGCTAATGCCAAGCACAAGCGCAAGGTGGCGGAGCTGGAAGCCAAGGTCAAGCAGGAAGAGAAAGGACGCACGGAGGAGGATGTTGTTGTAGAAGTGGACTGGCTGAAAGATCCAGGCACCCCTTTTAAGAGGGCCACTCAGTTTGTGAGGACCAAAGCGGAAAATTGGCGCACAAAGACGCTCATCGCCAAAGCGCTGGAGTCCGTTGAAAAGGAGAGGCCGAAAATCGTCACCAAAGTGAACTTAACGGAAGCACAGATGGCCAAGATCCTCGACTACAACAATGCACTGGACAACCGCATTACCAAGGTGCAGGATGCCATACATATCGTCGACCGCAAGCTCACTCTGTTAATTAAGCTGCTGAAAGATACTATCAACCAGGGCCCTGGGACCCCTCAGACCACAACTGCGACGGAGGAGGGTGAAAATTCACTGGCTGCAATGCAAGCTAGGGTGAACACCCATGCTGCACAGATGGGCCTGGATACCATCGGTCTGTTGGGCAAGTATATCTAATCTTGGCCCCTGTTCCTCTGCTCTTTTTGACTCCTTCTATGTGTTTTCGGCTCCTTATGGCCTTTTCTGGGTACACCTATGTCAATGTCTCGGTCTGCTATGTCTCGGCACTCCCGAAGTTTACGAATAAGGTTAGCCAATGCCGCCCTGCGTGGTGTGCTTCAGGCAATTTAGTCATGGTGGTAAGCTCTTCCCTGTTTTCAATCTGCCACGGCAGATGTTTTGTACACTATTTTGTTATATAATATAATACTCTGACTTACACAAAAAAAAAAGATTGTACATACTTTTTTTATAAATTATTTATGTGTTATAATTATTAGTGGAGATTTATTGAGTTTTAAATTTATTTAGATTTATTTTAATTATAGATTTATTAAGTTTCGAAATTGACTTTTTTTTGAGATGTGAAATTTTTTAGAGGGAAAGAGATTTAATTTTTTTTTTGTCTTTGGTAGATTTAGAGTTATAATGGATGTAGACTAGTTTTAATTATTAATTTTGTTTTTTGTTTTTTTTTTTTTTAATCAATCTTTTAGAGTGACAAGAGATTTGATCTCTCTCATTGTTTGGTAAATTCATAGTTAAGATAGATCTAGGTTGGCTATTTTTATTTTTATGTACTTTGAGTGAGTCAAAATGTTTAAGTAACAAAAAGGACATTACAACATCTCTTCCATATTAAGTTGGAGAGCGTCACTCGACACAATTATCAGCCTAGATCAATTTTTTAACTCCGGATTTATCAAGCATCGAAGAGGGATCAAATATCTTTTCAGTTTAAAAGAGGTTTGCACCTCAAAAGATTTGATCCCTCTCTACGCTAGGTAGATCTAGAGTTAAGATGGATCTAGGTTAGTAGAATGTGTGTGTGTGTGTGTAGACACACACACAATATTTCTTCTTACATGAGAATACAATTGGCAAAGTCATGGTTGTCAAAACTTGGAGCCCAAAACCACCAATTGTAAATTGACAATTTTACCTCAATTTTATTTTAATTATTAATTTTATTTTATTTTAATCTCTTCCATAGTGAACTTCGTAGATATGGAGTTAAGATGGAGTTAAAATGGATCAAATTCCAAATAAATAAGTTCCCTCCTCTCTTTTGCAGAAGAAAGAGCCACAAGACTTATTCATGTAAGCTTATCATGAAAGTATTAATTCATCAAATCGCTATGGACGCACATCATTGTTTAAGGAGATAAAGTGTGGAGGGTTTAGTATTATGGTTGATATCGATCTCTAGGGCGTGCCGAAAGCAGGAATCATGGATCGCAATCCTATGGATTGGACTCTCTCGAGTGGGAATTTAAGGAGCTCAGGTGTGGCTATCGGTAAGAAATATGGGGATAGTCCTTTTTGACTATAGATTGGGAAGTTCAATACTGGATGGATTGATGGCAATGGGTGGGAAATGAATACCATTAGTATGGGTAGCCATGGAATGCCCTTTCAAAGATTTAATGTGAGTGTGTGGTTTAGTTGGCGTTTGACTTCCCACAAAGTATATCTAGGCCCATTGACTGAGAATTGCTATGCAAAAATTAGTGTTGATTTGGGGATCTCCTCCTTTATCTTTGGCCATGTGATAGAGTCAATAGCCTTCTCTAGTATGTATGTTCTTTTTCAAATTTCCTAAGTCTTGTTGATATTGCCTATGTTCAAGCTCTCTTTCCTATATAGTACCCTTTGAGGTTGTTTTTTGTTCTGGGTCAAAATTGCATTAAAAACAAACTTTGTGGGGATTTTGAGAGCCAATTTAGTAAGGACTGGTGACTGGAGGATCTTCTACGTCTCTATTTCTGTGTTTTCTTGGGCCTTTTCAATTTGGTGTTGGACGAAACTCTATTGGAGTAGTTTTGTTATTACTACTAGAATAGAAAGAGTGGGAGAAATGGCCCAAGGAAACATTGGCATAAGCATGCAAGAAGAGTTCTAGGTAGTAAGTCAAGATCTCTTAATGGTCATGGATAGAATTTTGGAACTTCGGCTAAGACTTGTGTGATTGGAAGATGAACGTGTTGCCATAAGGACTCAAATAAAGGAGTTGTTGCAGATAGTTAATGGAGGAAATCGACCTTCATTATGTCATCATAATCAGGAGGAGGTGCAGCCTCCAAGGACTACCTTTGATCAGTAAAGAAATGATTAACAGGTTTGCAACTTGCTGGACCAATATTGGAAAGATTATAAATAGAAATTTCTTGAATTTTCTCCTCTTATAAGGAAGAAAAAATATGTAGTGATTTGGAAATGGTCAAGAGGTCTATGCATACCTCAGTCATGCCATCAACGACTTTTTCAATAGTTGTAGCTTGATGTACATACACTGAGAAATTAGTCTAGTTTTTTAATATTAATACAAATCATCAATTGCAATTAAAAATATAAATAAATTTAAAATAAAATGAGAACCAATTGTAAATTAATATGTAAATGTGATAACAATATGAAGATATCAATAGAATGCATAACTCTATCCAAATTCAAATTTGCCCTTCTTTGATAATGGTGAAAGACCTGTAACCACCCCTCCCAACATTTACCCGCTTTTATGAGCTCTCTAGTGTAAATGTGAGTTGAGTGCTACTATGACATGACCCAACCTCCAAGTTCTAGTTAAGGAAGTGGAGCCTACAATCAAAAAATTATTGACACCTCTCGGGAGAACTAAATCACCCAGAAGTCAGTGTACAACCTCTGATGTTCAGATGCTGAGATGGAACTACTTTTCCACAATCTTAACACCCCAAACGCACCCACAAAACAACATGCATGTGATTACGAGACTATAACTGCACTCATGAGCCTACTTCCATTCGGTTAAGACCTAAATTTCCCAGTTTAGTGCTAGTAGTTCCAAGATCTGAGCCACTTTTCTCGGGCTAGCCTCCAAACCATTGCCTAGAACTACCTGTAACTTTCCATAATCATGATTGAGATGACAACAATGTTAAATATTCAAAATTGAAGAAAGAACTTGACCTAGACTGCCTAGTACACATTAGAAATTTTGTCAAACATAATGTAAACATGTAAGTTACAGATCATGGATGCATATCTAATCTTAAATCTTTGAACTTCATTTGAGAATCAACAAGAAGGTCTAATGCCCTCTTAAGTAGCTACAACAACACTTGTTAGCCCATGCATTCATTAACCATTCAAATCCTTATCAAATCATGAACAAGAGCCATAGCTAGAGCACATCGTAGAACCATGCTTAAAACTAGTATAGAATCATAATATTAACCATGACAAATCAGTCATAAAATCAACACAATAACAAGTACAATTGCACATAGATCGCAATAGATAATAGCTCTTATTAACATATGCAAAACCCAACCAAGTCGGGGACTTCCACGTACCACCCGACCATAGGTTGGGTTGAACCAAATCTTTCTTTTAGCCAATCACCCTTGTTCCATATTCCAAGCATGAATGTGGGATCTCATGGGATAAACCAAGCCATAATCAACCAGGGAATTCAGAATTTAAACCACCTCCACCCTCAAGCCACCATGATCTCACCCAAACCCGTCCTGAGATCATAGACCCAAACCAAGATTTGATGTCTTAGAATTCCTTCACCATAGCTTGAGGAATTTTCATGTCTCTGCCCACTTGTTAAGGGCTTCTTGGAGAAAACCATCTCTACCCCCAACCCTTGGGGAATTTTTCTAAGACCACCCCACCCAGTTCCAAAACCTTTTCGCAATCTAAAGCTAAACCAAGAATGAATCCCATTACACCATAGCTATACAAGAAATGGTAAGGCAAAGCTGAAACCACTATAAAACTAGGGAAAACCCATGCCAATGAAAACAAATGAACCAAATATACAAATTCATGTACAATGCATTCACACCTCAGCTAGGAAATCACACATGCAACCTGTTACCTGCAAAATCTTCTTGTTGAAGTTGTTGATCCAACCTTCTCCTTGCACTTCTTTGCTTTCCTTTGCTTGTCGCTTTCCTTCCTTTTCTTTTCTTTACTTGTTTGTTTTCTCCTCTTGGAGCTCTCTCCCTTTCTCTAAATTGATCCAAGCCAAAACTGACAAAAAACTATCAAGAGCTGTGAATTGTTTCACTGAATCCTTTTATCATTAATATCTCATTTTTCTTCATTTTCCTCCTTTTTCCTCTAATTTTCTTAGCATGCAAATTTATGCCTCTTCACCTCCCTTTTCTCCTATTTTCCTTTATTTCCTTAATTAAATGTCATTTTTTGCCTCTTTGTCTTTGCTAATACCTTTGGCAATTTTTATAGCCATAAATAAACCAAAAGTGATGCCCACTGTGATGTTTGCCCAACATTTAGCTTGGAACATGTGTCCCATGACCTTGGTCTTATTTTTCCTTTACGATTACATGAAACTTTAACCTGAGGTTGTTACAAATCCCTCCCCCTTAGGGGAACACCATCCTTGGTGTTCTATGACACTATGACCAGCAAACCATTGAAAACAAAACATGTTGCTTATGGAGTTTTATAACATAGGTTGATGCAGTATTTATAATGACATCCTGCTAAAAACAAAACAAACATGTCGCTTGTTAGAGCTTTGTAACACAACTAATTGCGGCATTTACAACCATACATATATATACACATACTAAAAACTCATTTGCTTGAACCAAATCCCACATCTGATCATCCATCTCCCGTGTAGCTTCATCGGGTCCAAAGTGCTTCCACTACACTTTAACTTGCTCAATTATGGAGCATGAGTTGTTTCCACTACAATATGCACTAAGGTTGTACCTGGGAATCTCCCTCTAGTTCCACCTGCAATACAAACCAATCAATCACATGATCAACATCATGCACATATCTTTTAAGTAATGAAACTTGGAAAACATCATGGAATTTCATTGTTGGCGGCAATGCAATTCTATAGGCCACTGGTCCAATCCTCTTTAGGATCTCAAAAGGCCTGCAATATTAAGATGCCAACTTAGCACATGACCTAATCCTCAAAGAGCTCCTCTTGGGCTTGATGCGCTAGTACACATGCTCCCCAACCTGAAATTCCTTGAATTCTCTATGTTGATCTGTATAACTCTTCTGTCAATCATGCAATGCCTTTAGATTCCTCTTAACAACCTATATCTCTTGCTCCATCTCAACGAACATATCTAGTCCAATCAACACCCTGTTCACTGGATCACTCAAACTGATAGGAGTATTACAACCTCGCCCATAAAGAGCCTCAAATGGACTCATCCTCAAGGATTCTTGATATCCACTATTATATGCAAACTCTACCAGTGGAAGATACCCCTCCCACTTCCTTTGTTGATGCATGACATAAATCCTCAACATGTCCTCAAGAGTCTTATTAAGCCTCTATGTTTGTCCATCTGCCTACGGATGATAAGTTGTATTGAAAGTCAACTTTATCCCTAAGCCTACAAACAACTCCTTCCAAAACTTGGAAGTGAACTTGGCATCTCTGTTTGACATGATCTTCTTGGAACGCCATGCAACCTCATTATCTTCATGATGAAGATATGAGCTACCTCGCTAGTTGAATTAGTATACTTCACTGCAATGAAGTGAGTTACCTTGCTCAACCTGTCAACGACAACCATGATGGAATCATGTTGTTTTGATGTCCTCGATAAACCTGTAATGAAGTCCATGGAAATGACCTCCCATTTCCATTTTAGAATCAAAATTGACTGTAGTAAACCAGTTGGTTTCTTACACTCAGCTTTCACCCGTTGATAGTCCAAAAATATAACAACAAACCCAGCAACCTCTTTCTTCAAGTTCGGTCAATAATAGAACTTCTTAACTGTTGGCAATGTCTTTTGATATCCCAGGTGACCTGAATATGAATTGACATGAAACTCCCTCAAGATAAGCTTCTTGAACTCACCATTATTCGACACATAAATATTGTTCCTGAATCTGACCAAGCCATCTGTTGTGAGGCTCGTCCCTATCACCTTCACCCTATTGCTATAATTTACGCTTTCACTGTTGGTACCTGTCATCATGTTGCCTTGCCTATAAGATCTGCTCTTGCAAGTCTACCCCATAAGAGCTCATAGCTGAAATATGATTTACCTGCACTCTTCTACTATGACTGTTTGCAACCCTATTCTCTGTTGAAAATAGCAAGAAGAAATGCTAAAAATAGCATTGCTATAAATAGCATTTCAGGATATATTCCAATTTTAATTTGTCCTTGAATTAAAATAGGAATTTATCTCACTAGATGTTTGAAAAATAATTAATTAATTCATCTTGAGTTAATTAGTTGGAGAAATTCAAACATGAAGTCTTTGTGAAGACATGCAACAGTTATCCCTTTGATTGAGG
>APFE031619352.1:0-15801 GCA_000404065.3 Pinus taeda | reverse complement strand
GGATGAGTTGTATTTGAGTTGTAATTAGTTAGCTCAGTTAACTGAGTTAAGTCCAGTTAGATTAGTTCCAAACAGTTTGTGGAACTGATTGTGAGTTCAGTCAGTTAATGCATGCATGCATGCAACTAGTGTTCTTCAAATAACTGAATATTCTCTCATAAATAACTCATGCATGTCAATTCAGACAAAGATCCAGTTGAGATTAAAGGTAGGGACAGTGTACTATTAGTTGTAGGAATATTCCCATGAGGAATTCTCTTGCATGCAGTAGGAATTCATACCTTGAGGATTGCGTAGTTTCTACAGAGGTCAGAGGAGTGTGTGAGGTGAGAATCACATAGGTTACAACTGGAGGACCCAGGGAAAACCGCGCAAGGAAATAGGAGGCTTGGAGGACAGAGGAGAAGGTATATGTGTTGTCTAGTCTGTCTATAAGCAATAGTGAGGGATTGTACTGAGCGGTGGATAGCTTGTGAGCTAAAGCTTTGTGTAATCTCGAGATATTTCCACTTGTATGATAATACAGATAGCGGGGTTTTTAGCTGAGGCTTTCCCTAGAGTATTCTTCTGTGTTTCATGTGTGATCGAATATTCTTCTCTGATATATGTGTTCTGTTTGATCTTGCTCAAAATCGATTAAAGCTTCCACAAGTTTGATTGTAGAAGTAGATTAAGTATTTTGCTTTAGTACATTGCATAATCAGTTTAGTCTACAATGAGAATTTGTACATGTCATCGGAGCAAAGGTGATCAAAGCGGAGAACAGTATACAAAGAAGGGAGAAGTTCAAAGTTTGAAGTTCTTGATTGCAAGTACAAAAAATCGATTTCTTATCACATCTCAAAGTTCACCAATGGCGTTCAATGGCTTGAGACTCGAGTATGCCCTGGATGGCAGCTCTAATTACATAGCATGTAAGGATTGCATGGAAATGGTATTAGAAGACAATGGTTTTAAGGACTTCATTGATCAAGAAGCCCCCAAGCCAGCAATAGCAAATGCCCAAGAATTGGTGGAATGGAAGAAATGTGTGGAGAGAGCAAGGAGGATTCTTCTAGAGGGAGTTCGAGACCATATTGTCTCAAGTCTCCATGGGAAGAAGACTCTGTTTTCAATGTGGAAGACATTGAAGGACCTATATCAGAACAACAATGACCAGAGGAAGTTGACGCTGAAGGACAAGATTTGGAAAATCAAGTGTGAAAAGGGCGACACGATTTCTACATATCTGAACAAGCTCACCACCTGCAGAGATGAGCTTGGAAGTGTAGGAATCACGACAACCGATGATGATATGGTGAGTCTTGCTCTCCTCGGTCTTCCTAAGAGCTGGCATAGCTACCAGGACTCAGTGAATGGAAGAGAGAAACTGTCGGATTGGGAACAACTGTGGTCAGATCTGATGCAGGAGGAGATCAGGAGGAGCACCAGAGATGGTTCTTCATCTAATCATGATGATGAAGAAAATTTGGCCTTAGCGAGTAAGGCAAGGAAAGAGAAGGAGAAGGATTCTCATCCCAAATCGAGTTCTTCTCATGGAGGGAAGAAGGGTGA
Organism: Pinus taeda; assembly: GCA_000404065.3. Lineage (NCBI taxonomy): Eukaryota > Viridiplantae > Streptophyta > Pinopsida > Pinales > Pinaceae > Pinus > Pinus taeda. The sequence goes on along the minus strand of APFE031619352.1, from coordinate 14,247 downwards.
CAAATCTAAAGTGAGATGCTTTAATTTTCACGAGATGGGCCATTATGCAACTAATTTTCCATTGAAGTAATCCAAGAAGGGATCCTCGAAGGATCAGATGGTGAGGCACTGGCCTCACAGTTCGAATTGGATTGAACCCTCGTCGCATGCATGGTTTCATCGATGGTGGGTTGTGCTTGGTACCTGGACAACGAAGTCTCATTCCACATGACCAACGATAAGAGTTTATTCAGTACCTTGGAGGAGAAAGACCTCCAGATGTGCATAGAGATGGGCGATGATGGAAAGTACCGTGTTTCAAGTGAAGATATGGTTGTGTTTCAGAGGAAGCATGGAGCTCCTCTCACCCTAACTGATGTAAAGTATGTGCCTGGACTGAATAAAAACTTGGTATCGGTCGCGATGTTGGAAGACAAAGGCTATGATGTATTCTTCAGTAAAGGAAAGGCATTCCTGAGACACATAGCCATGGGTCAAACCAAGAGGATTGGGATTTGAGTGAAGAATCTCTACAAGCAGGAGGTGGATGACTGTGCTACATTGAGTTCCAAAGCAGAATTGGTGCAAAGCCAAGATATTGGCGAGTTATGTCATAGACGATTGGGCCACTTGCATCATGGAGCCTTGAAGATATTGCAGCATATCTCTACTGGACTTTCCAAAGGTAAACTTGAGCAAGTGGACACATGCAAAGGTTGTAACTTGGGTAAGTATGCAAAATCTTCCTTTCATGATCGAGACAGTCGAGCTGAAGCAATCTTGGAGCGAGTTCATACAGATGTGTGTGGACCATTTTTGACAGCCTCCAACGCTAAACAAAGGTATTATGTGATTTTCATTAATGGTTTTTATCATAAATGTTGGATCTATTTCATGCAGAAGAAGGATCAAACCTTCTCAAGGTTTTGTGAGTTCAAGGCCTTGGTTGAGAAAGAATCAAGAAAGAAGATCATGGCCTTAAGAAGTGACAATGGTGGAAAGTATGTCTCTCAAGATTTTAAGGACTTCTGTGTTGCAGAAGGAATTAAACGGGAGTTGACGGCACCCCATAACCCACAACAGAATGGGGTGGCTGATAGGAAGAACATAATGATTATGGGGGTAGCTTGGGTGATGTTGCATGACCAAGGCCTACCACTTCATTTGTGGGCTTAGGCATGCAACACAATGGTTTACTTGCATAATAGAAACCCTCATCGCATACTTAGAATGAAGACACCAGAGGAAGCTTTCTCTAGGAAGAGACCAGATGTGGGTCACTTTAGGATCTTTGGTTCATTGCTTTATTGCCATGTGACCAAGGATGCCCAAAAGAAACTGGAGCCTACAACAGAGTTGGGGATACTTTTGGGGTACACTGATACACCCCACAACTAGCAGGTGTATTTGCCTACGAGTTGGAGGACAGTGGTTCGCAGAGATCTTAAGTTTGATGAGTAGAAGGTCATGCAAGTTTCCCTTGAGAGGGAGCTCCAACTACAGGCTGTGGAGGAACTTTTGGTTCCTAAGGAGGAGGAGCCTCAGACTGATGCAGGGCAGCCGCATGCAGAGGTTCCAGGAGTGGAGACATCCACTCATGCAGAGTCTTCCAGAGATGGGTGGAAGCGCACGAGAGAAGTTGACAGATTGTTGTTGCATGCGAGAGAGAATGTTGGAGAACCATATTCTCAGTGCAAATAAAGGAGGTCACCTGATAGGTACACTAGATACATGGCCCTTGTTGGGGAATGTGTTGAGACCGAGCCATATTCCTTTGAGTAAGCAATGCAGCAACCGATTTGGGTTGATGCTATGGTGGAGGAGTATGATTCCATAGTTTAGAACAGTGTTTGGGATGTGGTTCCAAGACCGGAGAACAAGTCAGTTGTGAGTTCCCATTGGCTTTACAAGGTAAAGCAAGCTGCTGATGGTAGTGTGGAGAAACATAAGGCAAGATTTGTTGGCTGTGGTTTCTCACCGGTTGAGGGGATGGACTATGATGAGACTTTTTCTTCTGTAGCAAGGTACTCATCTATTAGATCGGTGTTGGCACTATCAGCACAGATGGGTTGGAAGATCCGTCAAATGGATGTGAAGACTGCCTTCCTCAATGGCAAGATTGAGGAAGAGGTGTACATAGAGCAGTCGAAAGGTTTTGAGACCTTTGATCGTGAGTCACATGTGTGCCAACTCAAGAGAGTTTTGTATGTTCTGAAGCAAGCACCTCGTGCTTGGTACATTAGGATCGACAACTACTTCACTGGGTTGGGCTTCACAAAGAGTGAATCGGATATGAACTTGTACCACATCATGGTGGAAGGTAAGCAATTGATCATTGTTCTTTATGTTGATGATCTGATATTGACAGGTGATGATCAGTTGATCATGTCTTTCAAGGAGGACCTTGCAAGAGAATTCGAGATGAAAGACATGGGTCTCGTGCACTACTTTCTAGGCATGGAAGTGTGGCAAAAGGATGGGGAAGTGTTTGTGTCTCAAGGCAAGTATGCCAATGATATACTCAGGAGATTCCACATGGAGAAGTGCAAGCCCATGCAGACTCTTCTAGCAAGTAACTGGAGGAAGGAGGATGCTACTTCAGGAGAAGTAGTAGAAGCTACTATGTATCGACAACTTGTGGGTTCACTCATGTACTTAGTGAACACATGACCAGATTTGTGCTATGCAGTGAAGCAGTTGAGTCAAGCTATGGTTCAGCCTACCAAGCTATTTTGGAAGGCAACTAAGCATGTTTTGAGATACCGCAGAGGCACATCTCAGTATGGATTATGGTACAGACGGTCAGAGGGAGTGAAGTTATAGGGCTTCACAGATGCAGATTGGGCAAGGAGTCCGTCAGATCGGAAGAGCGCATCAGGAGGAATTTTCAACCTTGGTTTAGCTGCAGTTTCTTGGTACAGCAGGAAACAGAGGTCAATTGCACTCAGCTCAGCAGAGGCTGAATACATGGTTGAAAGTCAGGCAACATGTGAGGCCGTTTGGATGCAGAAAATTCTAGTTGGTTTGTTTGATAAGAGGATGGATCCAACTATGATCTATTGTGATAATCAGAGTTGTATCAAACTATCTGAGAATCCAATATTTCATGACAGGTCCAAGCACATTGGCATTCGGTATCATCATCTCAAATATTGTGTGGTGAGGAGGACCATGTTGTTGCAGTATATTTCGACCGAGGAAAAAGATGCTGACATTTTGACTAAGGCATTGTCAAAGTGTAAATTCGAGTTCCATAGGGATAGGATCGGGGTGACAGACAATCCCTTTCTTGTTGGGAGGGAGTGTTGAAAATAGCAACAAGAAATGCTAAAAATAACATTGCTATAGATATCATTTCAGGATATATTCCGATTTTAATTTGTCCTTGAATTGAAATTCGAATTTAGTCTCACCAGATGTTTGAAAAATAATTAATTTATTCATCTTGAGTTAATTAGTTGGATAAATTCAAACATGAAATCTTTGTGAAGACATGCAACAGTTATCCCTTAATTAAGGAGATAAGGATGAGTTGTATTTGAGTTGTAATTAGTTAGCTCAGTTAACTGATTAAGTCTAGTTAGATTAGTTCCAAACAGTTTGTGGAACTGATTGTGAGTTCAGTCAGTTAATGCATGCATGCATGCAACTAGTGTTCTCCAGATAACTGAATATTCTCTCATATATAACTCATGCATGTCAGTTCAAACAAAGATCCAGTTGAGATTAAAGGTAGGGACACTGTACTATCAATTGTAGGAATATTCCCATGAGGAATTCTCTTGCATGCAGTATGAATTCATTCCTTGAGGATTGCGTAGTTTTTACAGAGGTCAGAGCAATGTGTGAGGTGGGAATCACACAGGTTACAGTTGGAGGACCCAGGGAAAACTGCGCAAGGAAATAGGAGGCTTGGAGGATAGAGGATAAGGCTTATGTGTTGTCTAGTCTGTCTATGAGCAGCAGTGAGGGATTGTACTGAGAGTTGGATAGCTTGTGAGCTAAAGCTTTGTGTAATCATGAGATATTTCCACTTGTATGATAATACAGATAGCAGGGTTTTTAGTTGAGGCTTTCCCCGGAGTATTCTTCTGTCTTTCATGTGTGATTGAATCTTCTTCTCTATTATATGTGTTATGTTTGATCTTGCTGAGAATCGATTAAAGCTTCCGCAAGTTTGACTATAGAAGTAGATTAAGTATTTTGCTTTAGTACATTGCATAATCAGTTTAACCTATAGTCAGAATTTCTACATTCTCCTTTCCCTTGATGTACATGATCTCGAATCAAAATCAATGAGGGTAGCCAACCACCTAGCTTACCTGACATTCAGATTGGGTTGGTCAAACAAATACCTCAGTCCACTATGATCATTCATCATAATAAATCTCCTGCCAATAAGATAATGCCTCCATATCTTCAAGGCATGAATGATAGTTTCCAAATCAAGATCATGAGTCTTATAGTTATGCTCGTGCTCATTCAAATTCCTCAACTCATAGCATACCAACTGTCCTTCATGTATTAGGTCTCCACCAAGTCCTTTCTGGCAAGAATTTTTACATACCACGAACTCTTTATCAAGATCCGCAATCTTCAAGACTAGAGCATTTGTAAACAAATACTTAAACTGGTCAAAACTAGTGGCACACTCCTCAATCCATTCAAACCTCCTTCCTTTTCTCTACAAAATATAATAGGATAGGTAATCCATGAGAAGTTCCTGATGAACCTCCTATAATAGCTAGCTAGTCCCATGAATTATCTCAACTCATACACATTTCTAGGAGCTAGCCACTCCATGATAGCTTTAAAATTTTCTAGAGTCACTGGTATACCTTCCTTTGAAACAACATGCCCCAAGTAACGAACTTGAGTCTAAAAGAAACTGCACTTGCTAAGCTTGGCATACAACTAATGCTCTCTCAACAATCTTAACACTACTTATAGGTGTTATGCATGCTCTTCCTCTTTCTTAGAATATATCAACATATCATCAATGAACATTGTCACAAACTTGTCTATATAAAGATGTAACGCATTGTTTATCAAACACATGAAAGAGGTTGGAGCATTAGTAAGACCAAACAGAACCACCACAAAATCATAATTCCCATACCTGGTACGGAATGCATACTTATATATGTATTTTTCTTTGATGTGCACCTAATGATATCATGATCTCAAATCAATCTTTGAAAACATTGTTTCTCCCTTCAACTGATCAAAGAAGTCATCAATCTGTGGCAATGGATAATTGTTCTTGATAGTCACCTTGTTCAACTGCCTTTAGTCAATGCACAATCTGAGAGTACCATCCTTCTTTACAAACAATATTAGTGCACCCCAAGGTGACACACTTGGCCTTATGTATCCCTTATCAAGCATTTCCTTAAGCTCCAACTTCAATTCCACCAACTTTAGAGTGCTCATCCTGTATGGTGCCTTTGATGCTGGTGCTACTACCAGTACTAACTCAATAGAGAAATCCACTTCCCTATGAGGCAGTAACTCTGAAATATCTACAGGCAACACATCCTGAAACGACTACAAAACAAGATACTTCTTCAAGACTTCACCATCCTCAACATCCTTTCTTTTGTCACTAGAAGTATGCATAAAAAAACAATACACAACCTTTCCTACAATTGCGCTTAGCTTGCATGGCTATAACCATCCTCACTAATGTAGGCTTCTTCTTTCCCTACAAGATTCTCTTTTCTCCATAATCGTCCATGCACTCAATGTCCTTCTCATAACAGTCTACCTTGGTCCTATGAGTAAACAACCAATCCATGCCCAAAAGCATACTATATTAACCTAAAGGAATAACATTTAGATGTGTTGATGTATGCATACCATTCAACTCAAATGCACAAGCTCTTACCCAATGATGAACTATTTTCTTGGTACTTGTAGCCAACTGCACCAACCAAGATTCTACATGCACTTCTTTACTCTAGCCACACTTATCCACTAGGTCAAGACTAACATAACTATAATTAGATCCAAGATCAATCAAAATGGAAACAACTCGATCATATAACTTACCTTCCATCTCAATAATGGATCTTCGATGGTAAGATTTCCTGATATCAAGTGTTGCATAGATTTGAGGAATGCTCTAACCAACATCCCCAACTGTCTGCGCCTCGTGGGAACTGTAGATTTGAACCCTGGTGTAATGGACAATCCTTCTTGTGATTATCTTTGCCACAAATCCAACACTGTAATGATTCTCTGCCACTACCTTTATTCTATTTATCTCCAGATTGAGGTCCATGTCCCTTCTCGGCTTCACTAAACTTCTTGTAAGGAGCCACAGTTTATTTCTCACCTACATCTTAAGGCTCTCCCTGCTTCAGAGGTCATTATCCTTTCACCTTCTCATTTCCCCTCCAATCTCGCTTAGGTTCTGTTGTGTTGTACAACAACCCCCCATTTCATAAAATTTTTCTTTCTAACTATAATATGAAATGGGTCCCTTTTAAACATAGATGTGTGAATAAATCGGTATCAACTCATCATTAGAAAATCCTTCATCAAAAGGTCCAATGGAAACGTAATATTATAAACCTTTCGAACTATAATGAAATCGGTCTTATGAATAAATATAGAATTCTTTATTATTGCGATAAAGCGATTGCAAGATTGCATATCGCAGCAACAAAGAAAACGTAATACAAAGACCCATTAACTTACTTCGATCTGAAAAGTGAACAACTATCGGTTATCGGGAAAGGCGAGCAACAAATATAACGAAAGGCCCTCCCCTATTTCTCCGATGCGATATCGCTATCGGCAATCGGAGGATATAAAGCAACGCATGTTTAGGACACCTTTAAATCTCCCGATGCGATAAGGTGTATCGCCATCAGGGATCGACGATTTTTTTGCAATAACATAAGTATTACGACCCGAGTTCATCCCCGATTATGATCCGATAAATCAAGGCACGAGTTTCAAAATAGATTTAAAAGGATTGCATGCATTATTTTGGATTATCATTAAAAGCCTTCCCGTTCCCGATAGCGATTTACTTTTGATTATCCGCCAAAAAAATCAAGCCACGCTTGAATGAATCATTCGGCATATAAACGATATGATGGGTATTTAAAACTGCCTTACCATGATTGACAGGTTGAGCAGCCAATTAATGAAGCAGTTATGCCAAGATCTTCCCTGAGATTGTATCTGCGACTGTATCACTATAATCTTTCATTATTCGCTAATTGATATAATTCTTTCATATTGGCTCACACTACCTATTCTCTGTATCACGTTGATTTCATTCCTTGCGCAGAGCTCCGCCAAAACAACAAGTTCAAACCAAATGGGAAAGAAATCCAAGAGATCTGTGGCAGCAGTGGCTCCCGCAGTAACAGTGCAATCCACCACTGATCCAGGACCAAGCAAAAAGGGATTGATTTCAGACACTACGTGTCTTGGCCTTGGAAACACAAGTTGGCAAAGCATATATAATTTAATTGAAGTAGAGGACCCTGAGACAGTACCAATACAAGCTACCACAGATTCAACTAGAAAATCAGAAGCTTCCCCAAAATATTTAGCTTATTTAATATCTGCACCGAATAGCAGCGCATGAAAAAATTCTTCCATACACTGATGTAGTGCGATGGGCAGTAGAGGAGATCCTGGTTTTAAACAGAACATTTTGCATAGTTGACGGAAGGGTCTACGGCTCAATTCAGCATGATGACTTAAAGAAAATGTATCACTTGCCCGAACCTCAAAAGAAATACAATAAAGCCTTTCTTGAGAAGTTCGCAAGTGAGAATGACACTGAGTCAGCCCCAATTTGGGAGTGGAGACAGAACCCTGCAAGGCACAAACATGAATCTTCAGGTAAGTACTCTGTAGATTCATTATGTTCTCCTTATTGTTATGTCGAGGCAATGATGTGTAGAATTTGGGGATTGCATGATTCTGCAAAATTCACTATTGAAATGGTTCCTTTAATGGAAGCAACAATTAACAGTGAAGTAATGGATTGGGCAAACATATTGTCAGATAAATTAGCCACTGCAATTCTTGAGTTTAGAGCAAAAACTCGCATGATCGATAGGTCTAATCCTCCATTTTATTTTAGTGCTTATATTTTAGATACTCTTTGTTTCAATTCTGAATTTCCTGTACTTGGGTGGAGATGGACTTCACAAGACCCTATGCCTATTCACATTTATCACCAAAAGTTATGGAAGGCGCACTATAAGAACCACTTGTACCAAATCTATAATGGTTTTATGTTACCTATTTATTATGCCATTTTTGATAAGCCTGCCCCAAATATTTCTTCGAAAGCAGAGGTTGACCTAACTGCTGTAGGAAATTGGTTCGGGGAAGACAAGTTCACATACATAAGGTTTTTTGGTAGCCTTGCAAGACCTCATGTACTTCCACTGTATATATCTGACAAGCTGTTAGCGCGAGAATTGGCCTACCAAATTACAACAGCAGGAACATCCAAGACTCTTAGGACTTCTAAAAAGCAGGCTTGGCCTACTTTTCCTTTGAGATGCGGTGTTTATACTTTGCACGACTACAAGCATGCGGAGAAGGAGGCAGAGAAAATAAACATGCTCAATCTTGCAACCATTCCTAATAGGCAATTCGATCCAAGGAAAGTTGACTATATTGTGCTTGAACAAGCCAAACTTACAAGGTTTGATCATGAAAAAGATGACTTTGATGACTTGTTTTCTTCGGCAGAATCATTATTCCAGGTACAAACGCTGGCCAAAATGAGATATAACGATGAAAGGCTAGTAGAATTCAATAGGCTCAGAGGACAGAGGTTGCAAACTCTACCTCTGGACTTATTAGCTACTACCCCGACAACACAATCAAGCGAGCCTGAACAACAAATTATTGACAAACCTCTTGCTGTAGGAAAGATTCTCGAAAGAGGAAAAGAACTAGAGTAGGAGAAAGAGCAGAAAAATGAACAGGACAAGGGCAACGAAAATATCAATGTGGATACTCAGATTGATCCTAAACTACTCCAAGAATGGCAACAATTTGACTCTATTATAAGCAATCTCGAAGGTCCACAAGGTGTCAGCACACCCAAAGTAACATATGGACAAGAGACAGTGTCAACAACGGTTCCGAATGAAGGAACCAGCGGCCTATCCACTAGCACGGATTTAAAAATGATTCCAAAAGATCCCTCCGATCAAATTATTTTGCAGATAGAAGACATACCTCCACTAGATGTATTTTACAGTCCCAAACACAGGGCTGTGGTGAAAAGACAGAGGAAAAGGAGAAGACTTGATCAATCTTCCCTATTTCCAGCACAAACAGAGACAACTAATGTAGTGTGGAAAGAAGAGTTTAACCCTTCCGATGACCTAACAAAACTTTCTCAGTATGTCGGAGCTTATTCGGCAGCCACTGTGGTTAAGGCATCAGAAGTAAGTAATCTACTTAAAGAAAAGGACCAAGCAATTTTTTCGTTGCAATCACAGGTGTCCAAAGCACAGCAGAAAATTGAATAGTTGGAACAACAATTATCAACACAACAATCAATTGAATAAGCAATTGCTTGAGGAGAAACAGAGGATAGACTCAAGCGCGATACAAAAGCAAAAAGAATTATCCAAAGCATTTGCCAGGTTAAAGACAATGAATGAACTAATGATGAAAACGAAAGATGAGCAAATCGCTCAACTGTCACATCAAGTAGAGAAGTTCAACAGTCTTCCACAACCTGCAGATTTCAGGACCGAAGCACTACAGATTAACAAAGCATTGGTTACACAGTTAAGACTGTTATGTCATAACATTTCCCTGGTTGAGCCCCTTTGTGATATAACTGCATCAATAGTTGACAAATCAGTCGATGCTAGGCAGGATTTGGAAGAGGCCGATGAGACTCTAACAAACTTTCTTGCTTGGCAAGACAAGGAGATCCTTTTCTTAGAGTCACACAAGGAGATCCTTTTCTTAGAATGGCAATCACATCTGATGAAAGCAGAGAGAGAAATTTCCAGATGCAGATTATCTACAAGTAATTTAATTGAGTTAATTAATAACACTCTTTATCTATCTAACATGATTTCACAATGCACCCCAGGTAAACTGCTGTCAGCCAAAACATTGGAGCAAGCATGCAATCAAGAATTGGAGAAGAATGGAAGATTAATTGTCGACATCCAAAGTTTAACTTGGAATACCTATTGGTTTTTCTTAGTAAAACCATATAGTCAAAGGGTCGCCCTCAAATGTTTAACCGATGCGATCAGTTGTATCATTCCCGAAATCCATGATGCCACATACTCAGCTCAAATACATTCTCGTCTCACTCATCCTCCAGAATTGGAACCGATGCTTGCAATCTGCCAACTCAAATCAAAAGGAGATCATTTGAAACAATGAATCATGTTGCCGACTGCCAACAAACCTATTGTGGAGAAGATACTAAAGATTTAGTTGTACCAATTAATAGCATTTTATTTTTGTAGTTAGTTTAATTAGTATTTATAGACCCTTTCATGCATTTAGAAACGGTCCTCAGTTTTTGTATAAAACTCAAAGCTGGAAGTTGCACTATTGTGCTTCTGGTATATTTTTTTTAAGACTGGGCCAGTATTCCGAATTCTAACGAAGAAAGCTTTGTTGGGATGTGCACTATTGCCTTGATGTGAAAGTGTTTCTAAGTTGGAAAAAGGAATTTGAATGCGATTGATATCGGAGTGATTCAAATAACATATGGTACTATTATCTATGATCTTGTTTCATTCTTTTATGTGAATCGTCATTTGTTTACTCTTGCTATCATTGGATATATGTATGTTTTTTTAACAACAATCCTTATATTTTTCACTATTGAGTGTATAAGGAGTGTTATTCTTTTAGTCATATATGTATCAGTGATATATAAAGGATAGTGTAATAATGTTTTAATGATTACTCTGTTCAACTACTTGAACAAAGTAATTATCATATGAATTAATGTCTTTGTTTACCAATAGAGTCATCTATATGCTTGTTTGTGGATAAATATTATCAAACGTTACACTAAAAAGTAGAAATTTCCCGGGATAGGATAGTTATTCATATTTTTACTTTTTAGATTAAATCATTCATCCATTACCATTATATCATAAAACCACCCATTTATCCATCCCCTTTTATTCATCATTGGGAAACTGGTCCCATTATTTCCAGTCGAAGCCACCACACCAAACGGAAAAGGAGTTGCCTTTAAGGTCCGGACCGGGTGGTTTTCCCCGATGTTGTTGCAGCGATTTTCGAGGCGTCAACATTTTTGGCGCTAGAAGGAGGGCATGAACTATGAATGACGAGCAAACCAAAACCTATAGACCATTCTGAGAGTAAATCTCCCTCCACCTCACCTCGGACCTCCCGTTTGCATTCTGGAACACCAGTATTCAAACGAGAAGAAGAGGAGTCAACTACCACTGCTCAATCCCACCATATTCCAGATCGATTAAGTCCTGAGTCTCCTGAAGTTCTGTCTCTCATACAGAAACTTCAAGGCTTTTCGATATCACCACAGAAATCTGAAGAATCTCAAGGCAGTTAGACTTCGCAATTCAATCTACCTCACCCTCTCACCAGACTTCTGTCAGGCCAGGGTAACTCCAGAATTAATGAGCAAGAGAAAACTGATGTTCTTATTCATTAGGTAATATACATTTATATATACAAATAAAACGAATCAGTTCATCTTCTGGATGACTGTCCAGTTCACCCATCTATTTCGGATTAGGTGTCAACATTCCCCCCCTTAATCTGAAGGGATGTTGGTGAGTCCAAGCACGTTCTGAATCTTTCAAGCTTTTCTCTTCCAAGCGCTTTGGTGAAGATGTCTGAAACTTGCTCATTTGTGGAACAATGGCGGAGATGGATTGTTTTGGCCTCAACATGATGTCGGATCAAATGATATTTAGTATTGATATGCTTTGTATGATCATGAAACTTTGGATTCTTGGCCAACTTTATTGCAGAGGTGTTGTCAATCATGAGTGGAGTTGATTGTACTTGTTTCACCTGCAAATCTTCAAGAATTTTTCTGAGCCACACAATTTCTTTTGATGCTTCAGCTGCTGCCACGTATTCTGCTTCTGTTGTGGAATCTGCTGGAACTGATTGTTTGCGTGATCTCCAAGAGACAGCTCCTGATCCAAGACTCATAGCATATCCTGAAGTAGATACTCCAGTTTCTTTGTCTCCATCGAAGTCTGAATCAGAGTATCCAATCAAGCTGAAGTCGTCTACCTGTGTATACTTGATTCCAAGGTCTTGAGTTCCCTTCAAGTACCTTAGAACTCTTTTTGATTCCAAGGTCTTGAGTTCCCTTCAAGTACCTTAGAACTCTTTTTGTAGCAGACCAATGTCTCTCACAAGGCTTTTGCATAAACCTGGAGAGGATTCCAACAGCAAATGAAATGTCTGGTCTGGTAGTAGTGAGGTAGATGAGACTTCCTACAAGCTGTCTATACTTTGTTGCATCCTCCAATTCCTTTCCTTCAATAGATGTGAGCTTTAAGTTTTGTTCCATTGGAGTAGAAAGAGGATTGCACTCTGTCATGCCAAATCTGTTTAACAAATCTCCAATGTATTTATTTTGAGAAAGAAATATGGATTCTGGATGTTGGGTTACTTCAATGCCAAGATAGTAATGAACATAGCCCAAATCAGTCATTTCAAAACTTTTTCCTAATTCTTTCTTTATGGATGCAATATAACTTTCATTGCTCCCTGTCATTAAAAGATCATCTACATATACCACAAGATATACAACTGTTTTGCCAACTTTCTTGACAAATAAAGTTGCATCATCAAGATCAAAAATGATTGAAGTTGAGTTTCAGAAGATGCTCAGTTAGCTTTTCATACCAGGCTCGTGGTGCTTGTTTGAGGCCATACAAGGACTTCACAAGTTTGCATACTTTATGTTCATGCCCTTTCACAGCAAATCCTTCAGGCTGGGACATAAAAACATTTTCTTTTAGATCTCCATTCAAGAAGGCAGTTTTTACATCCTTTTGATGGACTTTCCAACCGTTCTGAGCTGAGCTGCTAGTGCACAGAGTGTCCGGATGGTGGCCCATTTTGCTGTGGGGGCAAAAGTTTCCTCATAATCGACCCCTTCCTTCTGTGCAAAACCTTTTGCCACAAGCCTATCTTTGTGCTTGTCAAGTGAGCCATCAGCTTTGTACTTATTCTTGTAGACCCACTTGCAGCCAAATGGTTTGGTTCCAAATGGAGGATCAACCAGCTTCCAAGTGTCGTTCTTTATGAGGGCATCATACTCCGTTTGCATCGCTTCTTTCCATTCATCATGAGAAGAAGATTCTTTAAAGGAAGTTGGTTCAAAATCTGTAGACAAGTTCAATTCACAATCATAAGAAACATCCATATCAATAGGTTAATTAGAGTCATCTACATCACCTCCATTTTGTCGATTTGCATTTCTGGTTCCTGTTTTTCCAATTTCATCAGGATGAACACTTTCAAGTGTCTTTCTCAGCCACTTTGGGGGACCTTTCTGAGATGGTCCAGGCTGCTCCATTGATTGAGTTGGGAGTGAATCAAGATTGAGTCTCCTAATTCTATCAATTACATCACTTAAAGCATCATCCGTTGTTGGAGTTCCAGACGGGGGAGAATCTTCTTCAGAAGACGATTCCACATGTTGATCTAGTAGAGGAATCCCCCCTTCAAGATGTGGAATCTGATTTTCAAATTCTTGAAATGATTTCTTTTTTGCGAATCTATCCAAGCGATCAAGTTGCCGCTCAACAACATTGTCAGATTTGGATGATTCAAGAAAGATTACATCTCTAGATATAACAAACTTTTTATTTTCTTCATCATAGAGGCGGTATGCTTTGGAGGTATTTGAATACCCCAAGAAATACACTTACGACTTCTAGCACCAAGTTTGTTTCTATGTACCTTTGGTATCAAAGCATAACAGGTGGAACCAAAAATCCTGAGATGTTTGACCGAAGGAACATGTCCATACCACAATTCATAAGGAGTCTTGTTTCTTATAGCACTAAATGGACATCTATTCTTTATATCTGTAGCACATAGAACAACATCAGCCCAAAACGTTATCTTTACATTTTTGAAAAAAGCATGGATCGTACCATATTCAAAATTGTTCTATTCATTCTTTCAGCTACACCATTCTGTTGAGGATTATAAGGCACAGTTGTTTGATGTTTAATCCCATGTTGGCGAAGATATTGTTCAAATTCATTTGATGTA
>APFE031619350.1:92571-192670 GCA_000404065.3 Pinus taeda | reverse complement strand
CAATAGATAAAAGTAATATAATAGAAGTTACCTTGGCAATAGGAGAAAAAATATCACCAAAATCAATTCCCGGCACCTAGGAATAACCTTTTGCTACCAACCGAGCTTTGCATTTCTCCACCTTCCCTTCTGCGTTTGTCTTCTTTTTAAACACCCATTTGCTGCCAATGGGTTTCCTTCCAACCGGCAACTCCACTAGATCCCAAGCCTTATTTTTGTGCAAAGATGTCATTTCATCAACCATGGCCTCTTTCCAGAGTTTTCCATCCTCTGAATCCACTACTTCCTTCACAGTTCTTGGATCATCATCAGTAATAGACAAAGCAAAATTTTAATAGAAAGCAGATGGACTATACCTTTCTGGTTTCCTTCTTTCTTGAACTGATCTTCTCACAGCCGAAGTTTGTGGCTCTTCATCTTCTGACTCCTCCTTTGCTACAGAGTCTGATTCTTCCTCCTTTAGTTCAAACTCTATCTTCACAGGTTCCTTTGGTTAGACTTCATGTTTAATAACATCTTTCACCTCTCTGAACACCACATCTCAATTGTACACAACCTTCCTTATTACTGGGTTCCAAAGCTTATAACCCTTTAAACCATCCTTATACCCAATAAATATGCACTTTTCAGATTTACTATCCAACTTGGTTCGTTTCTCCTTTGAAACATGTACATATGCATCGCATCCAAATACCCTCAGATGTGAAAGAGAGGGTTCCTTACCAATCCATACCTCCTATGGAGTCTTATCCTCCAACGTTGATGAAGGTGACCTGTTGACCAGGTAACATGCAGTGTCCACCACCTCTGCCCAGAATTCCTATCCTAACCCAACACCACTGAGCATGCTTCTTGCCCTTTCCATCAACGGCTTATTCATTCTTTTTGCAACTCCATTTTTTTGAGATGTATATGGAGTAGTCTTCTGTTGTGATATACCACACTTCTTACAGAATTCTTCAAATTCCTTGTTGCAAAACTCTCCACCATTATCTGTCATCAGCACCTTTATCTTCTTCTCTGTCTGATTTTCCACGAGAGCCTTAAATTCTTTAAACTTGTCAAAGGCTTCAGATTTCTTCTTAAGGAAATATATCCACGTATTCCTTAAGAAGTCATCTATAAATGATACATAGCACACAGACTTACCCAGTGATGGAACCTTCATAGGTCTAAACACATCACAGTGCACAAGCTCTAATATCTGTTTTGCCCTCATACCACCAGAGGGGAAACTCACCCGATTCTGCTTCTCGTATACACAATTTTCATAGAATTCAAAATCCAGAGAGCTGTTACTCATACCTTCTAACATACCTTTACCATGAAGTATTCGAAGGCCCTTCTTTCCAATATATCCAAGCCTTTGATGCCACAACATGGTCTTCTCTCCAGAGACCACTAGATTTTCTGCTCCACTTTCAGGAACCACAGAACTATTGCACCCATCAATAACAGTGCTATCTTGAACTTGTACAGAGTTCCAATTTGAACTGCCCGCATCAATACCAGTGCTCCCCGAACCATCTTGCAGGTATCCTTCTTGAACACTGTCTTTACACCTGCATCATCTAGCTTGCTTACAGAAATCAGATTTCTACCCAATGCAGGAATATGTAGAACACCCGAAAGTTTTCTAACCCTTCTACCTTTCAACTTCAACTTTACTTTTCCGCTACCACTGATTCTAGCCTTCCTATCATCCCCCAAGAAGACATCACCACCATCATATTTCTTATACTCGTAGAACCACTCTCTATGGGGAGTGAAGTGAAAGGATGCACTTGAGTCAATCAACCATTCCTCATGATCTACATGTGTACTTGAAGAAGCCAAGTGCACATCCCCACCTTCATCTGAGGTGGTTTTCACCTTTGTAGAAGGAGCATCATCAGATCCCTTTCCTGTATCAGGAGCTTTAGATTTACAGTCCTTTTTGTAGTGCCCTTCCTTTCCACATTTCAAGCACACCACCTTTACAGGTTTTCCTGGAGATTTAGATCTCCCTCTAGATTTAGACCTCCTACTCGATGACTTATTTTTGTTTTTATTCTGGGACTGTCCTCGTACAGACAAGGCATCACCATTTTGGCTCTCCATATTTTTCTGTCTCATTTCCTCCATCAACAAGGATGAGACTATTTCATCAAACTGCAAGGCAATTGCATTACTACCTATTGCAATAACCAGACTATCCCACGAATTTGGTATAGAACACAATAAATTGATGCACTTATTTTCATCTAAAATTTAAATATCAACAGATAATAACTGATTTACCACAATATTAAATGTGTTCATATGTTCTGTCACCGAGTCTCCATCTTTCATCCTCAGGTTATACAACTTTTTCAGTAGGAACAATTTATTCACCAGAGACTTAGATTGGTACAAAGTCCCTAACTTGTCCCACAAAGCCTTCACCATAGCTTCCTCTGATATGTTTAGAAATACTGAATCTGAGACATACAATCGTATTGTGCTCTTTGCCTTCTGATCCAATTTCTTCCATTCTTCATCGGACACTCCCGTTGGTTTAGTGCTTAGATCTACCATGATCCACTGATCTTTATCCACCAATAGATCCTCCATCTTGAGTTTTCATAACTCAAATCTCTGACCATTAAATTTCTCGATCTTTGTCTTCCCATCGCTCGCCATCTTCTTTCACCACCAGAGTCGATCCCGTAGAGCTCTCACTGAATAGGGTCTACCACAAGCCCGAGCGAAACCCCTCAGAAACAAAGGCATCCCCTTGAAGCCAAAATAGCTCTGATACCAAATGTAGGTCTTAACCCCATACGGAAATTACCTACATATGAATTATAAAACACAAAAAATAAACAATGTGAAAGCATAACACCTAAAACACATATACACAAAGATTTTCCCCTGGATCCCAAAATCGGAACTACCAGCTTGATTTTTCATTATGATTATTTTAATGTTACAATACATATTTACACATGCCAAAGCATCCAATAACATGGACCGAAAACCATCGCATCCAAAACCATGGACTGAAAACCATCGCGTCCAAAACCATATGCGAAAATCATGCACAAAACCATAGGTAGGTCCGCCCAACCTAATATAGGGTCCAAAAGCAAAATTTTCTGGGGCACTACCCTGGACCCCATAGAGGGGGGTTACTTGCAACCCTCAAACCCCCTTTAACCCCCCCACTATGAGGGCTAGTAGTGGAAGGAATATAACACAACCCAACACAATGGTCATAGGAAAATTCAATTTTAATATTTGTGAAATCGTTATTGGTAGTTTATCTCCTTTGGACTCACATCACTTCCACACCACACTAAATATGATGTAGGTGCATTAGGCCAAGCACATAAAATTGATAAGTTATTAAAGTTAGACCAAGAACCTAGCAATGTGATGGAATGATCACATATCAATGCTAGAACATTTAAAGTTTATTTGTGAAAAGTTTTTTATATTTAGTTAATATTAGTTAGGAATATCTAGTTAAAAGAAATGATTTTATAGCTAGTAGGTAGTTAGGGATGAGGGAAATTGGTTCGCATCCATGAACTCATTTCTTGGACAATTGTTTTTAGTTTTTGGGTAGAGACTAGGAACATTTTTGGGGCGCTTGAAGTTTTGGTGTGAGATTGAAGTTAATTGAACAAAATTTCTTAGACCAATGGCTTTTTGTATCAACAAATCAAATCTGTAAGTGTGTGTGAGACAATTATTTGCATATGTGTTTGTGAGGTTTGTGAGCCATAATATTAATATCTGGAGATTGAAATTGATTTGGTCTTTAAATTGTTGTGTTGAATGAGGGATTCTTGCACTCTATTTTTTCTGTTATTTACATTTAAATGAGAACCTGGAGAATCATATTTTAGTTAATATTCTAATCCATTCCTTTTGCATAAAATATTATGTATTGGAAAGAGTCATTTGAAATTACAGGTTCGAAAATACAAAGCACTTTGTATCAAGTCAACAGAAGAAAGAAAATTCGTAAAGGAAAATTGTCATCAAATTTGCAGGTCCATTTTTGATCAAAGGAAGACAAAATTCGAAATTCTGGCATCTGGGTTTTGTGAAGCACAGGGTCTATTTAATAATTGGAAAACGATTTTCCAAAAAGATCATTGGTTAGGGAGTTACGAATGGATCTTTAAACTGTGTTTTTACAGACTACGTGGCTCGAAAAAAACGATTTGTTGTTCCTCCTGTAACAGCACTGTAGTTCGTTGTGAGAGCAATGATTTGTTGTTCCTCCTGTAACAGAACTGTAGTTTGCTGTGAGAGAAATGATTTGTTGTTCCTACTATAACAACGTTGTAGTTTGTTGTGAGAGTAATGATTTGTTGTTCCTCCTATAACAACACTGTAGTTTGTTGAGAGAGAAATGATTGTTGTTCCTCTTGTAACATCACTGTAGTTTGATGTGAGAGCAATGATTTGTTGTTCCTCCTATAACAACACTGCAGTTTGCTGAGAGAGAAATGATTATTCTTCCTCCTATAACAACATTGCAGTTTGCTGAGAGAGTAATGTTTGTTGTTCCTCCTGTAACAACACTGTAAGCTGTTGAGATAGTTGCCATCAATCTGTGGTATCAGAGCCTTAACAATGTTGGTCTCTATCGTATAGAGAGATGAATAGGCAAGAAGGAAGGGCATGAGGTCACAGACGCAGACCCGCAGGTAATGCAAAACTCCGTGAAGAGATAAGGGGACTGCAAATTCGGTTAGAAGCCATGGAAGTAGGGAGACAATGGGATCCTGAAGGTGGAGATGTTAGTGAGGCCGAAGAGGAACTTGAAAAAGGAGCAGAACCTATTGAAGAAGTCACTGAGATTAAGTTGTTGAGAGTAGTATTGGGCTCAAGTTCAAGGCCAAAGCCTGAAATCTCTATTTATGATGGCAGTTTGAAAGATGAGAATCTACTAGATTGGATCAGTGAGATGGACAAGTTTTTTTAGTATGGGGATAGGAGAGTCAAGTTTGTTGTGACAAGGTTGAAAGGCCATGCTACACTATGGTGGGACAATGTATAGGCTAAAAGAAGGAAGAAGGAAAAAGCATTGATCAAGAACTAGGATAGAATGGTGGCAAAGATGAAGACTAAGTTGTTTCCAAAGGATTACCAGCTAACTCTTTACAAACATATGCAAAATCTTAAACAAAAGATAATGACAGTTAGAGAATACACCGAAGAGTTTTACAAGGTGAATTTGAGAGCAGGCTATGTAGAATATACCCCAGAAAAGAGAACAAGGTATATCAATGGTTTGAGACTAGATATTCAAGATGAAATCATTATACTTTCTCCAAGGACAATAGAGGAAGCATACCAATGCACTTTGAAGGAAGAAGAAATGATAGCTAGGAAGAAAAGCTTTGGCAGAGGACGTGGTTTTTCCAAAGGGAAAGGATAGAAAAATCGAAGAGGAAAATTTCCTGTGCAAGAGAATGGTGAAGGAAACTCAAATCAGCAAGGGCAGTTAGAGAAAGAAGGTGGCAACAGAGGAGGAAGACCTTACTAGAGAGGTAGAGATAAAGAAAGAGGTATAGAGACTGTATATTGGTGTTACATATGTAAAAAATTGGGTCACTGATCTTTTGAATGTCCTGAGAATGAAAATACGGGACAATGAGGTGCATACATAGCTCAAACCGAAGCAGTAGAGGCACAAGTACCTGAGGTAGAGAATGTGCCAGAGACTAGAGAGGTGTTGATGATGCACAAAGTCCTGTTAAAAACAACAAAGGAGACTTTGAACCAGTCCAAAGGAAATCCTTATTCAAGACAATGTGTAAGGCAAAAGGCAAATGTTTCAAATTGGTGATTGGCAACGGAAGTATAGACAATCTAGTTTCCCAAGAAATGGTGGAAAAATTGGGATTGAAAAGATTAAGTACCCCACACCTTATAAGGTATCATAGTTGCAAAAAGGACTCCAATTGTTGGTTCATAAACAAAGTGAAGTTGAGTTTTAGATAGGCAGGTATGAAGACAAGGTTCTTTGTGACGTAATGCCTATGGATGCTTGTAACATTCTTTTGGGTCGCCCATGGCAGTTTGATAGGAAGGTGACACATGATGGAGAGAGAAATTGTTATAAGTTCGAAAAGGATGGCATCAAGCACACTCTTGTACCATTGAAAGAGGAAGGTACAACTGAAGCAAGTAGCCCAAAAGCACTACTACTTAGTGGAAAGGAATTTCTACAACAGATGGAAGAAGAAGAGGTAAGCTATGCAGTGATTTGCAAGCCAAAGATAGTACTTCTGCAAACTAAAATTGTAGATTCACCTATTGAAGTTCATGAGTTGTTGCATGAGTTTCGTGATATTGTAGTTGATGAATTTCTAAGTGAGTTTCCACCCAAAAGAAGCATTAGTCATCACATAGACTTGATATGGGGAGCAAGTCTTCTGAACAAGGCTTCATATCGGATGACACACAAAGAAAATGAGGAAGTGAAGAAGCAAATCCTAGAATTGTTGGACAATGGATTAATAAGAGAAAGTTTGAGTATGTGTGTCGTGCCTATAGTACTAAGTCCAAAGAAGGATGGAGAATGGAGAATGTGCATTGACTCTAGAGCAATCAACAAGATCACCATTCGTTATAGGTTTCCATTGCTATGGATGGTTGATATGATGGATTGCTTGGGTGGAGTAACTTACTTCTCAAAGATTGACCTAAAAAGTGGTTATCATCAAATTCGGATTCGAGAAGGAGACGAGTGGAAGACAACTTTCAAGACCAATGAAGGCTTGTACGAGTCGATGGTCATGCCATTTGGCTTGTCAAATGCACCCAGTACCTTTATGCGGTTGATGAATGAAGTCTTGAAGGAGTTCATTGGTAAGTTTTTCACTGTTTACTTGGATGACATTTTAATTTTCAATCAAACTAAAGAAGAGCACTAAAGACATTTGAAGTATGTTTTAAAGAGATTGCAGCAAGAAAAGCTATTGATTAACATGAAGAAGTTTTATTTTATAAAGAGTGAGCTTGTATACTTGGGTTTTGTCATTTCTAAGGATGGCTTGAAAATGGATTCAGAGAAGATAGAGGCAATTGTAAATTGGCCCTCACCCAGGAACATTTTTGAGGTGAGGAGTTTTCATGGCTTAGCTAGCTTCTACAGAAAATTTATCAGGAATTTTAGTGGCATTTGTTCGCCTATCATTGACACCTTCAAGAAGAATAGGAAGCCATTTTATTGGACAACAGCAAAAAAAAATATAAAAAAAATCAACTATTGAAGAAGAAGATCATTGAGAAGTCGGTGTTGAAGTTGTTAGACTTCAATCAACCATTTCAAGTGAGATGTGATGCTAGTGGGACAACCATTGGAGCTGTATTGAGCGAACAAGATAAGTCCATTGCATATTTCAGTGAGAAGTTTAATGAGTCAAAATAGAAATACTCTTCCTACGACAAAGAATTTTATGCAGTGGTTGAAGCTTTGAAGCATTGGAGGCATTACTTGAAGCCTAATGAGTTTGTTCTATACACGGATAATTCTTCCTTACAATACATTATGCAACAACATGATTTAAATCATAAACATGCAAAGTGGGTGGAGTTCCTTCAAAATTTCACTTTTGTTTTGAAGCACATTAGTGGGAAGGCAAATAAGGTTGTCAATGCCTTGAGTAGGAGATGCTTAATCACGCAGGAAAGTCAAATACAAATTTTAGGCTTTGATTATTTGAAGTACTTATATGACATTGATGTTGATTTTAAAGAAGCTTTTGCAGCGTGTAAATATCCAGTGAATAGGGACAATAGTCCATGGAAAGAGTTTATGTTGCAGGATGGGGTATTGTTCAAGAACAATTAGCTATGTATTCCCATTTGCTCAATGAGGGAAAGATTGGTCCAATAAAAGCATAATAGCGGGTTGGTTGGACACTTTGGTGTTGATAAAACACTTGGGGAGTTGATTCACTTCTATTTACAAAAGTATGTGAGTAAGTGCAGGGTGTGTCAACATGCAAAGGGGAGAAGTCAGAATGCTAGACTATACATGCCATTACCCATTCCCAACAGACCCTGGGATTCAGTGAGTATGGAATTTGTTCTGCGTTTACTAAGAACACAACGAGGTAATGATTCTATACTTGTAGTTGTGGATAGATATACTACGATGGCTCATTTCATTCCATGTTTCAAAACCAGTGATGCCACCCATGAGGCTAATTTATTTTTTGATGAGATTGTTCGGTTGCATGGTTTGCCAAAAAGTGTAATCTATGATAGGGACACAAGATTCACGAGACATTTCTGGAGGACCTTGTGGAAGAAACTTTGCACTAAGCTAAATTTTAGCTCAATATATCATCCATAGTCTGATGGGAAAATAAAGGTTGTAAACATGAGTTTGGGTAATTTATTGAGGAGTTTAGTAGGTGACCAACCAAAGCAGTGGGATCATGCGCGAGCCTAGGCTGAGTTCACATATAATGATTCACCAAATAGGAGCATAGGAAAGAGTCCATTTCAGATCTTGTACGACATGCATCCGAGGGGAATTTTTGAGCTAAGAGACTTGGGAAATCTTGAGCATAGAAGTGTTGATGGAGAGGATTTTGCAACAACCATGAGTGAGCTACATGATAAAGTAAAACAAAGATTACAACATACAAGTAACAACTACAAGCAATGAGAAAATGTACACAGGAAAGAGGTAAACTTTGAAGTGGTAGATGTGATCCTAGCTCACCTAAGAAAGGAGAGGTTTCCAAGGGGAGAATATAACAAATTGAAAATGAAGAAGATAGGACCTTGTAAGATCCTCTGCAAGTTTTCAGCGAATGCTTATGAGCTGGAGTTACCTCCAGGAATTGGCATTTCACATATTTTTAATAAAGTAGATTTGTATCTCTACACAGTTAGTGATGTGGATCAAGCTTCTGGGAATCTTGACCAGGATGAAGGAAAGGAATAACAATGGCTGAAGAAAATCCATGTGGTAACAAATTTTGGATACACATCTTGCCAAGAAGACCAGAAGGAAAGAATACTTGGAATATCTTGTGAAGTGGAAAGACCGTTCGATGGAGGATTCTACTTAGATGGATGAAGTAGCACTACAGAAAGCAAGTCATTCTATAGAAGATCTTATGAGCAGGAGCTCATAAAGTTTTCTTTCTTGGGAGTATGATGCAAGTGCATTAAGCTGAGCACATAAAAATGATAAGTTATTAAAGTCATACTGAGAGCCTAGCAATGTGATGGATTGATCATATGTCAAGGCTAGAACATTTAAAGTCTATTTGTGAAAGCTTTTTTATATTTAGTTAAGATTAGTTAGGAATATCTAGTTAAAAGAAATGATTTTATAGCTAGTAGGTTGTTAGGGCTAAGGGAAATTGGTTCACTTCCATGAACTCATTTCTTGGACAATTGTTTTTAGTTTTTGGGGAGAGAGGAGGAACATTTTTGGGGTGCTGGAAGTTTTGGTGTGAGATTGAAGTTAATTGAACAACATTTCTTAGACCATTGGCTTTTTGTATCAGCAAATCGAATTCGTAAGTGTGTGTGAGACGATTATTTGCATATGTGTTTGTGAGGTTTGTTAACCATAATATGAATAACTGGAGATTGAAATTGATTTGGTCTTTAAATTGTTGTGTTGAATGATAAATTGTTGCAATATATTTTCTCTGTTATTTACATTTAAATGAGAACTTGGAGAATCATAGTTATTTGCATATGTGTTTGTGAGGTTTGTTAACCATAATATGAATAACTTGAGATTGAAATTGATTTGGTCTTTAAATTGTTGTGTTGAATGATAAATCGTTGCAATGTATTTTCTTTGTTATTTACATTTAAATGAGAACCTGGAGAACCATATTTCAATTAATCTTCTAATCCAATACTTTTGCATCCAAGATTGTGTATTTGAAAGATTCATTTTACATTACAGATTCGAGAATACAGATCACTCTGTATGAAGTCAACAGAAGAAAGATAATTCGTAAAGGAAAATTGTCATCAGATTTGCGGATCAATTCCTGATCAAAGGAAGACGAAATTTGAAATTCTGGCATCTGGGTTTTGTGAAGAGTAGGGTCTATTTGGTAACTCACAAGAGATTTTCTAAAAAGATACTTGGTTGGGGAGTTACAAAGGGATATTTAAACTTTGTTTTTATAGACTGCGTAGCTCGAAAAAAATGATTTTTTGTTCCTCCTGTAACAACGTTGTAGTTTGCTGCGAGAGCAACGATTTGTTGTTCCTCCTGTAACAACACTGTAGTTTGCTGTGAGAGCAATGATTTGTTGTTCCTCCTGTAACAACACTATAGTTTGCTGTGAGAGCAATGTTTTTTTGTTCCTCCTGTAACATCATTGTAGTTTGTTGTGAGAGCAATGATTTGGTGTTCCTCCTATAACAACACTTTAGTTTGCTGTGAGGGCAATGATTTGTTGTTTCTCCTATAACAACATTGTCGTTTGTTATGAGAGAAATATATATATATATATATATATATATATATATATATATATATATATATATATATATTATATATATATATATATATAATTTTCAGAAGAAAAAAAGTGTGATATATTATATTGAGAAAATATATAAATAGATGTATATGTATGTGTGTGCCACATATCACATATATCTTGTATCACAAATCACACATATCTAGTATCACATCAGATACATATATATCAGTCATATCAAAAGACATATATGCGACTGAGTAAAATGAAAACATCATAATGGGATCCATATTGGTTTATATAGGCAACATATAGTCAGTTACGGAAGATAACAAAATAATTGTGTCATCAGATGGATCCATATATCATGTGCCATGAAGTCATGATATTGTCCAAAATGTAAGATGAAGGCATGTGAGAATCATTGAAGATTCGAGAGTTCCGCCATTTCCATGCTGACCATAGAAAAATGAGGATGAGAAATCGTCGGTTCCCATTTTGTCTGCTCCACCATATAAGAGTTGCACTGGGAGAATCAAAATCAGTCAGTGGAAAATCAAAAAAATTAGCCAGAACATACCAGATCCGCAGGGTGGCTGGGCATTTGAAAAACATATGGAGGTTGGTTTCTTCATCTGATTCACACATAGAACATCTGCTAGGGCCATGCCATGAGCGCTTTCTGAGGTTGTCCCATGAGAGGTTTTTATTGTAGAAGACCAGCCATGCAAAATGTATAATCTTTGGAGGACATTTCGCCTTCCAGAATATATAAGGAAATGACGGAGGTGTGAATGTCGGTCTGGAGCTGATCAGAAAAGTATATATGTCTCTGACAGACACAGGTCTCCGAAAACTACAGACAGTCCAGGATAGATGATCAGCAAAGCCATGATGATGGAAACCTCCCCCAGTTAATGAATCTATGATCGATTTCCATATTCCTTCCAAAATGTCCTGAAGGTTGAGATCACAGCCCTCCTTCCAAATAGGGGTAGAGCCACGCCATTCATTGATAAGCTTGTCCCAAATGAATATACCATGCCGTTGTAATTGAGAGTTGAGAACCCATGGAATGTGGAGATCACCATGACCACAAACAATGGGGTCGATGCCGATGAGTACACTGCTACCTGTATAAAAACGCCAACGTAAGCGGGACAAGAAAAATGCTTCAACCTTCCTCATACTGAGCCATATGGTAGATCCATTTCGTGGCCCAATGGTCCCTTGCCTGTACCAATATTCAATGTGTTTTCCCTTCATATATCTTTGTCGAATGATATTGCTCCATGGAGAGCATCAGAAAATGCCCCTCCATAATGTGCGGCATAAAAGCGCGCAGCCAAATAGACAAAGATCCTTTAGGCCCCATCCACCTTGTTGTTTTGGAATAGATATATCCTTCATTTTTGCAAGATGTATTTTTTTGTGAGTGGCCGAACCTCCCCAAATGAAGTTTGCAGAGATCTTGTTGAGACACTGTATGGTACTAGAGGGTAAATAAAACAAATGAGCCCTAAAAACAGATAGATGTGTTAGAACCGCCATATCCAGAGTCACTCTGCCAGCCAGAGGCAGTGATCGGTATTCCCATGATGATATTTTATTATAATAATGCTCAATTAGCCATTCCCAGTCTATGGCCGAATATTTGTGTGTTTTTAAATGGAAGCCAAGATATGTAATACCGTTCTGGATTGGATGTGCAAGAACCCCAAACATATCAGCAATATTGTTTATCATAGCCATGTCAGCTCCGTTATAATATAATATAGATTTGAGTTTGTTGATGACGAGTCCCGTGGCCTTCTGAAAGTTATTGAGAATGTCAAATAAGCAGACCCATGATGAGTGGTGTAGCATGGCGCATAGAAGGACATCATCCACAAATAGATTGTTTGATATAGAAATGTGTCTGTTGATCTTGATGGGGATACATCTCTGTTCATTCACGGCCTTGTTGATGTGAAGGCTAAAAGTGTTCATGGTGAGAATAAAAATGATGGGAGCCAGAGGGCATCCTTGGTGGAGACCCCTTTCAGCACGGAAGTATGGAGATGGAATACCATTGATACTGATAGCATAATTAACGCCCTCAATGCATGCCATGATCCAGCTGATCATCTCAACCCGTAGACCAATCTTTGCCAATAAGCATCTGATGAAGCCCCAGTCTATACAGTCATATGCCTTTTGTAAATCAATTTTGAGGACAGCCCCGTCAATGCATATGGAGAACATAGAATAGATACATTCCTGACTAGAAGAAACTGCGTCCAATATGTTCCGACCATTAAGAAATGCATGTTGATCCTTTGATAGGTGGGTGGCCAATGTGCCCTTTATGCACTCCGCGATGATCTTTGATATGATCTTGAAGGAAATGTTGCACAATGAGATCGGTCTAAAATCAGAAAAGGATTCCGCATCTCGCTTCTTAGGGATGAGAGCAATTAAAGTAGAAGAAGTATGTGGATGAATGCGCCCAGATATGTGTGAGTCCTCAATCATCCGGATGAGGTCATGCTTGATAATGTCAAAGAAATGTAAAAAGACTTCGATGGTCCAACCATCTGGGCCAGGACATTTATCTTTGCTGAAGGCCTTAAGGATCCCGTGGAGCTCGTCCTCAGAAATCGGCTGGTAGATGGAGTCGTTAATGTCATCATCAAACATAGTGGGGAATAATTCAATTCCCCAAAGAATGTCATGTATAGTGCTGCCCATGCCCTGGCTGTATTGTTTTTTAAAGTGAATAAGGGCAGCATTAGTGATGTCCTGTTGTGAATAGAAATATCCACCATTTCCATCGCAGATTCTCCAGATGGCATTAATCTCGCGCCTGTGATTTGCATATTTATGGAAAAAATTTGTATTCCGATCTCCCAATCTGAGCCATAACGCCCTGCTCTTTAGAAGCCAAGAGGATTCCTCCATCTTTAATATGTGTATCTTGCGGCGAGATAACTCAGCAATCTGACACCTGATACTAAAATATAGTGAATTAGGATCATATGTAGAGTGTATGAGGTCCAGATCACTTTGTATCTTCTGCAATGCAGATCGGTCACGCTTCCTCCTCTCCGATTGCCAGATCTTGACTTTGGAACGAACGTAGTCCATACGCTCGCGAAAGGTGGGGATATTTGTAGAAGAATTGAAAACCGAGTCATTCCACACATCAGAGACGACGAGGATAAAACCCGGGTCTTCAATGAAGGTGTGATCAAACTTGAAAGGGAAATACTGGCGAAAGAGACGATGCCGCCATTGAATGAAGACCAATCGGTGATCAGATATGGAGTCATTTCCAATGGAAAGAAAAGGCATACCCACAGATTCAAGAATGTTCGCCTTAATGATAACACGATCAATTCGCTTAGCAATATATGCATCTCCGGACCGTCCATTATCCCACGTATGAGTCAGCACAGAAGGAGCAACATCGATGAAATTCTTGTTCAATAGATGGTTCCTTAGGAAATCTGTAAGCGGATCCATTTTCCTGCCACCACCCCAAACCTCATCTGGACAGAGATTAAAATTCATATCCCCCACAATCATCAATCGTCGAATCTCACATAGATCCGAAGAAAAAAACGGTCCCAAAATGGAAATTTGTGCATATATGGTGCGTATCTGTTAAGAATATGAATAGGAAGACGATCTCCCTGAAACGTGGTAGAAATCAAGATGCCAGCAAAGAATTTGAAGGCAATTGCGCGAATCCAAAGTGGATTCCACAAAACGGCGAGACTGCCAGAGTGACCACAAGCATCAATGGCCACCATGAACCAGGAGGGAAACATCTTCCAGAAATAGGAAATGGAAGATTGTCTGTCATGCATTGTTTCTTGTATAAGAATGATCTTTGGCCGAGCAGAAAAGAAAATATTTTTAAGTGCAAGATATTTAGGGCTAGAACCGAGCCCACAAATGTTCATGGAGACGATGTCCATCATGGAATGGAAGGGCCAGCCGCATCTGCTCTAAGAGGCTGTATCTGAGGGGAAGACATATCAAAAATCGGAACATCGACCAGAGATAATGAATGGACCCCCTGCTCCGAGCATTTTGATCTACCCCGAAAGTGGCGAGAGCCACCCCTGGATGTCTTTCGAACTGTGATATTTTTGCCAGACGCCGGGCTGATGATGGGAGAGGAACGGTGGAAAGGCTTGTGAATGGTGAGAGGTTCAAGTTCCACTGATTTATGATGTAGAAGAATGTCGATATCACTGTCAAAAAGGTTGGCGGGCGATGAGGTGGGAGAATTAACAGGAGTGGTCGCAGTGATGGGTTCCTTTCCCTTTTTAGACAGGGGAGGAGTAGCACGAGGGGGGGAGGAGGAGGAAATGAAAATGGGGAGGGAAACTCTGGATATATCTCCAATCAGAATAGGAGAGGGAGATCTGATAGGAATATCATCAGTAGGCTCGGGGATAGAGGCAGAGGGTTGGAGAGGTGTGCGCGAATGGGGGAGATTAACCCAGGCCAGATCCGATCCAACAGGAGAAATGGATGGATGACCATCGAAGGGGCAGGGAGATATAGATGGAGGAGGGTGTGGGGCAGATGACGGGGGGGCCATGAAAGAATCAGAGCCATGTGGGAAGTGGCGAGTCGATGTTTTATGAAGAGGATAACGACGTCTGTGGGCGTCCCTTCTGGGACATTTTTCAATGAGGTGCCCAGTCTTGTGACAGGCAGCACATCAGAAGGGGATGCCCCAGAAGTCCAGACGTTGAGAGATCTGCATGCCACGCCATGTGATGTCAATGTGCTCAGGATATCCACCCCTGTAGGCCCGGGCAATAAGGATCCAAGCAATCCTTTTGTCTTTTTCGCCAATGCACCAAGGGTCGACGTATACAAACCAGCCAATAGAATTTCCAATAATTTCTAAAATCTCTTTCGACCACATCTCCAGCGGGAGATTCGGGAGCTTCACCCAAATCAGGTTGTGAGATGGCGTGTTCTTCAATGGGTCATACCCAATGTACCATCGATGGAGGGCAAGGAAACTCCGCTTGAAAACCCATGGAGCACGAAGAATAACATCAGTATCAGCAACATCAAGAAAATGAAAGCAATACCAGTCCTTCATGAGGTGTGAAATGATAGGCGCATAACCAATCACCGGCTTCCAATGGTCAGCTATCCATTTCCGCATCTCCACGTCACTCATTTCTGGGAAATGCCAGCGACCAATCACGGCAAATTTCTGTAGACTGTCAATCCTCTCAGCAAGATGAGGATTGTCCAAATCAATGGCAGGGGGGGTGCCGATGATTTAGTCGGAATACGAGTTTTGTTGTAGGTCTTGTGAGTGGCGGCATCATAATGGGAAGAACGAACCCCCGAAGCAACAACGCCATGGCCAGGATAGGACGCATGGATGGACTGGTGGATAGTGGAACGATCCATAGTGGATCGCTCAGTCGACAAGAATCGGCCCGGGTCCCGTGCCTCCTCAGCAAGAACGGTGGCCCGAATCATCGCCTCCGTGGCAGATGAGTCAGATGCCGCAGCCATGATATGAAATAGGACGGTGAAAGAAATGGACCAAAGAAAAGGATAAGTCTAAGGTAACGTTCATATAGAGGCGTACCCACTGACATAATAAGACATGAGTGTAGAGGAGAGAAGTGGCGGCGAGAAAAAACCTGGATGCAGAAAGCCTGGATAAATGCTGCCATATAAAAGAGAGTACAACAAGGAAGACTCGAGAAGGGAGAAGATGCCAGTATCAGTCAAAAAGGACAAGTGACGAGGCGAAAAAGGACACAACGTCGATTAAAATAGCGAAAAAAATGGCATATTACGCCGGCATATATCCCAATTGTGGAAGAATAATGACAGGAGAGGACAACTCCGATCCCAAAAAGGGCAAAAAGGAACATACCAAAGATATCCTAAGAGATCCAATCATTAATAGGCTGAGAATGTGTAAAATGGCATGCATCGGATAAATGGTCAATGCCGGAAAATGGATCGGAAAAAAAGTATCCAACCAAAAAACCAGAGCATATCAGAGACGAAAGAGGCCAGAAACAGCATCTTATGAGGAGGAATTTCCGTGACACTCAAGGCAACAACAGTAAATGGTGAAAATACACCACCAAGAACCAATGCGGAAACGGAAATCAGCGCATGGCTTGTATATGCGAACATAACCCTTCACATTTTTGAAAAATTCGGAGAGCATAATTAACATATGAAATGGAGGCACATCCAGACAATAAGTATTATGACGAGACACACAAAAATCGCAGCAAGCATGGACAGAATGCGAAAAGCAAATATGAGGCCTTGGAACCAGATAGAAATCCACAGCATGTATGAGCAACCCAGGAAAATCATATTAAGTAAAATATGAATAACTATTCATGGAAATAAATCCCCATCAGACGTAATCATATGAACCAGATATAGAATAAATACATAAATATAACCTAGAGGAAAAAAGTTATGAAGCGTACCTGGGAAACGACACAGCGAGGAAAGGTATGATGAACCGCCAGCAATAAACCAGAGGGGAAGGATAGTGAATATGGAAATGGTCTAAGTCTGGAATAGGAGCCGTAACAGGCAAAAAGTGGTGTGGCCCCGTGCTAGGAGGCACAAGGAAGAGGACGGAAAAAACGTATGTTCGAGAGGATATGTGATATATAAACAGAGGAAATAGGAGAGTGAGAGGCACGTATCGTGTCAGCAGAAGGAGGTGTATGCAAGTGAAACAGCCATGGCAGGCCACGTCGAGAATGTAGGGTGAAAGCCAAGGAAGAATGTCTTACTCAGAGGATGCGTGCAAGTAATCGGCAATGGCGTGCAGATGGAGTCCGGAATGGAAAGAAGATGTAACACCAAGAGAAGACAAGTCTCGCGCAGAGATTGGTGGATAAATCCAGCAAGGGTGTTCTGGTTGGATGCAACAGCAGCGGCCTCCTGTTGCGAAATTCGAGAGCTAGATCCTCTCTCCTGTTGCAAAATTCGAGAGCTAGATGAAAGCAAGCAACTGGCTCGCTAGCCATCATATTGTTCATGAATTAATATTATTTTATTTATCGTATCTGATGTCATCTATTGCTTGTATTTTTTCAAAATCTATCAAATATTTGCTATTGGAACTTGAAAGACCATTTTTGAAGATTAACAGGCAATCTATGTTGGAAATTTTATAGAATATGTGAAATTAGCATAATGCAAGTGTTTTCTCTTTATCTTCTATTTTTGAAAAACATTTTGTTTAATATTTTTATCTTAAATAATTCTTTATATGTCACAATGCTTATTAAATTTATGCCTTGCAACATTTCCTTTACAACATCCAATACAATTACTAATATATATTTTTTTTCTAATTATTAATTGCAATTTTTAATATTTCATATCATTACAATATTTATATTAATTTAATGTACTACATGTATGTTCCATTATATTTCGATATGCATGTCAATTATATACATGTGGATGTGTCTATTATATATTGATATGCATATAACACTTCAATCAATATTTCATTGTGTTATGTATGTGTATGTTTTAGTTTAGTAGTGCTTTATGTGCATTATCTCTGCATTTATTATTAATATTTTCTATTTGACATATCATTTTATTGCTTGCATAGTGTCCATTAATATATGCGTAAGAGGATTTTTGAGTGGTCTTTATGATGAGTACAACCATACCTGCATGGTTTTGAAGATGATTTTTATGTAATGGCAATTATATCAAAACTTGGGATTATTGGTATTATATATATAAATATATATAAATAAGTAAGGAAAACTGCTCTTAAAATCATATATTTTACTGAAATATATTTGAGATAAAAGCAGAGATAAGATGTATGCGTATACTACTTAGAATGGAAATGATAATATTAATGTTAAATGGTATTATAGTAATACCTTTGTTTTTATCTCATATATATTCATTTAAAATCATATATTTTAAGAGAAGTTTTCCATTGATTTGACCATGGATTTGAATAACAAGGTTTTTTTTTGAGTTTAAACAACCCTTATGTGAACAAATTTGTATTGTCACAGAAAATTAATTGTTTTTTTTTAACCAATACTCTACATTATCCACATTACCCACAGCCAGAGATAGAAGTGTTAACATTTTGAATGAACAACCTTTAGTGTTACTGCCATCACTACTTCTTTTCAATCGTAGAGTATGCCATTTCTCGAAGGATAGAGGTATTTTAGCTTTTTGAATTTCCCTGACTTTATAATATACTAGTATGTGTTTCTGCTTTTTAATTTTAAATATATATTTTCCATATATTGTTATTTTATTATTTTGAAATCGTGTTTTTACCATTTTTATTTTTGTAGTTTTCAAATTACTGTGGGTATTTAAAATTTTATGTTTTATAAGTTATATGGTTTTATTTTTGTTTTTATATATTCTAAGATATATTCTAAAGTGTTTTTTTTTACCATGCATTAGTTTAACCACAAAATACAAGGAGCAAATTTTAATATTATGTAGGTTGTATTGCATGCAATTGTGAAGGAGGCATCATTGTTCTCATTTTTTATGGCAGTTTTTTTTACATTTTTCTTTAAGTGTAGTTATTTATATGTTTTCAAAATTGCATCCAAAGTATTGTTGTATTAAATAATCAACATTGGATTTTTAAGATTCAAATAAAGGTAGATTAGATTTTGACATTAAGTTTAAGGTTTTCTTAAAGATGGTTTCATAATTTTTTCCTTCATGTTGTTTTATGTTGACATTTCTCTAGTTTGGTGTCAATATAATTTTAACTTTTTGTTATTGGTTTAAGTTAATTGAAAATAAATTGAGAGATTTATATTTCATATAATTTTGGAGTTAATTTATATGTAAATTTCTACATAATTATATGTAGTTAGAGATTTAGAAATTTACAATAAGAAACTTGGAAGATCACTGAAGGTGCTGTTGCACTGAATGTAACGATCATGATCCAAAGACATCTTTACTGTAACAACATTTTGTTGATGGGAAATTGATTTCCCTATTTTTGTATATTGGGTTACAATAGAACTTACAATGTAATCTGTTGTAATAGATGTCTCCTCTTTAAAAAGAGGAGACATCTACATTCGAGGAAAAGGAACAGACTGCGGGAAAAGGCTTAGTTGAAGGAACAGAACTAGAATCTTTTTGTAACATGACATATTGATAGATGAATAAAATCTTGTTCTGAACATTTCTTTCTAGTCCTTGTTTCCTGGGGAATCTTGTGAGAAGGACAAGGCCCACCTTCATCACAAGATTCACCCATTACATTTCTGCAGTGTGTTAAGTGTGTCTTTTATCCATGCCTTGTTAATAGTAATATTTACTGAATAGTGTTTATGCATTTTTGCCGAAACTCTGTTTTCTTTCCAATTGATTGCTGCATTGTTTAAGTTTATCTACAGTCAATTCATGAGCGTTTCATTGTTGTTTGAGTTTACAGAGTGAGTTGGCAAGCTTGATAATAAAAAATAGGTGCTGAAGATTCCTGCTCTGGGAATAGGGTCATGTTCTCTGTTTCTGCATAGCCCACGTTTTCCTTTGCAGATTGATTCTTTCCATTAAGTTATTCCTTGAATGAAATTAAGCATTCTTCGGTAGTGTCTGCAATAGAGTGTTTTTGTTGTAACAAAAAGTGGAGTTTCAGTTTGTTTGAAACAAGGTGTGATTAATTTTTACTACAACTTTTATTGCTTTTAAGATTGAGTACATATAGTACGTAGTTGCCTTTGAAATAACCAAACTTCCCTGGGTTGACAATTTATGTAGCGCTTGGTTGTTTAAATTAATAAGCAATTAAAGTGACCAACATTTTGGTGTCGTTGCTGGAGAAGGCAATCATAGATTTTAAAATCATTAATGATTTTCTTTTAGATGTACAGGATGCATGAGAGGACACAAGAAAACTAATCCTACAAGTGGCAAGGGCAAAGGAAGAGGAGGAAGGAAAACTTTTATCCATGAGATTATTTCGAAAGCTGAAACTTCTCAGAGGTTAAGCTCTCGGAGGCCACGGACTCAGCACTCTCTCCAAACGAACTACAAAACGGAGGAAGTAGTGAGACCTGAAAGGGCTGAAGAGAGAGTAGAACATACTAAGGAACCAGTAGAGGACATTGAAGAACCAATAGAAGATATTGAGGGACCAATAGAAGTTGAGGAACCAATTCAAGACATTGAGGGTCCAAAGGAAAGCGCTGAAGATCGGGCAAATGCAACAGGGGAACAACCAATGGATGGAAACAATGAAGGACTCTTTGGTTGGGGACATGGAGGAGGAGAAGGAAGAGGCAAGAATTCTCTCTCCACCTTGTAATTTCCTATTGGGGATCTTTCCAGATGGGCACCTCCTATGAAGAACATCCCAATCTCAGCCTTACCTAACTTCCATGGTTTATCATCTGAAGACCCTGACGAATTTCTTTTTGAGTTTGATATATTGTATAGAAGTTATGATTATGTTACTAATCCTCAAAAGTTGAAGTTATTTCCAGAAACATTAAAAGGAAATGCACTAATATGGTTCATGAGCCTGGGAGGTCATGTGATCACAACATGGGAGTAGATGAAGGAGAAGTTTCTGGCCAAATATCAAGATTATTGCTGGACAAGAGAAAAAAAGGAGGAACTATTCAAGATGGTTCAGAAGGAGGACGAAAATTTGGAGGATTTTGTGGAGAGATTACAATATAATTTGCAGAGATCCAATCACCCTAATGTAAGTAAGGATATTCTTAAGACAATATTGTTAAAAGGGGTACGGGATGACTGTTTAGACATGTTAAATATGCTTGGTAAAGGGGATATATCTAAGGAATCATATGATGAAATTGTCAACCTCTATAAGAGATGTTCAAGAGGAGCTACAAACAGACCAAAAAGAAGGGATAGTACATATTCAAGAGTCCAAAAATCAGCCAGTGGGGGAGAAACAAGAGCTGAAATAGGTAATCTACTTGAAGAATTTAAAACTGAAATGTTAAGTTCTTTTGCTTCACGGATTGATACCTTGCAGGTTAAAAGGAAACAAGCAGAGGCAGAAGCTGCTTTGGCTGTCTTCTGTCCTAAATGCAGAGAAAAACATCCACTAAGGAATGTCCATTAGACAGGGTACCAATTTGCACCATTTGCGAAAAGGATCACTAAACTCAGCAATGTCCCTCTTTACCAGGAATAAAAGCAGCCTTACAACCAAATGAGCAGGAAGTTGAAGCAGTTTATTTGCTGACACAGAGGAGGCAATGGAAACAACAAGGACAAGGTACGAACTCTAGCATGCCATTTAATCGTTGGAATAATTATCTGTCTTTTAATCAAGCAAATTACCCGCCCATTCAATCAAATGCAATATCCACCTTTTAACCAAATGAACTTCCCACCCATGCAACAAATAAACCCTCCCTTTGTAGACACTACAATGTGGACACCTTGGCCTCCACAACAACCTTATTTAATCAATGGAACCCAAACTGGAGAGCTCAGCAAATGTCATTTCCAAACCAATTTCCTCAGTATCAGCAACCTCTCTCTACCATCAGGGGCTTCGCCGAATAATTAGACAATGAGGCCCCTGCTACCTGTACAACCGAACCCTAATCCTAATAATAATAAAGTTGTGCAAGTCATCGATATTCAGAACTAGCCTATATCTCCTGTTCTCCCTCTGTAGTGTAATGATATCCATTTGCGGCCTGGGAGAATAGTTGAACCTATTATTGATGATATTACTTCTTCTGACTCTGATAAAGAAGAGACAGAAAATGATAAATCATCCAATGAGGGTGCTGAAACAGTCGAGACACCCTCTAATAACATTGCTGAAACAACAAAGCCACCATTCCCTGAGCGTTTAGCTCTCACTAAGACACCTGAGCTGCCTGCTTTTAATCTTCTAGGGGAATTGTAGAATATTTATGTTAAAATTCCTCTTCTAGAAGCACTCAGAGATGTACCAATTTATGTCAGAACCGTTAGAGACATTTGCATCAAGAAACCTGGTAGGAAAGCTAAATATCCCCTTACAGTTCATGTGATGGGTGATCTAGCTGCTTTAATGTCGGGAAAAACTCCTCCTATAAAATATGGTGATCCCGGTCATCCTACGGTCATAGTACAAGTGGGAAAAACTATTGTTTCACGAGTTCTGGTAGACTTAGGTGTTGCTATAAATATTATGACCCTTGAAACTGCACAACTATTACAATTGAAAAATGCAATTAGAGAGACACCAACTATCCTAGAGCTAGCTGACCATTCCACAATCAAACCAAAAGGGGTTATTGAAGACCTGATTATTTAGTTGAATCTTGGAACTACCCAGTTGACTTTGTTGTATTACAGACTAAAACAAATTTGGGGGGGCATCCACTGATTTTGGGGAGACCCTAGCTGGCTACGACAGATGCCTTTATCAGCTGTAGATCAAGCTCAATGAAAATTTCTAATGGATGTGAAACTAAGTAGCTCACTCTCTACCCTAATACTACACCTATGATTAACAATGATAATTTTGTATGGTTAGACTATGAGGATAAGGAAACTCAACCCATTTTGACTATTGGGCAAGCCTTAACTTTTAAAGACACCACAGAGGATGAAGTAATTAGTAATTTTATTTCTGAACCCTCCTCAGTCACCTCTGATTCATATAATCAGTTAACTGCAATTTTGGAACCTGAAACATAGGAAAAGTTTAAATCTGAAAATTTACCTCAAACATCAACTGCTATCTCCTCTAAGAGTGTAACAATAGAAATCGAACTTGGAAAAACATTGAACATAAACCCTAACTTGAAAGATGCTGAAACACAACAGTTAATGAAGTTACTTCGTGAAAATAAGAAAGCATTCGCATGGGACTACACAGATATGAAGGGGATCTCCCCTAAATTATGTACTCATCGTATCTATATTAAGGAATGATGCTAACCAGTCTGTCAACCCCAAAGGAAAATGAATCCTAATCTGAGGGAAATTGTTAAAGAAGAACTTCAAAAATTGCTTAATGCAGGGTTTATATATCCTATATCTGACAGTGAATGGGTGTCTCCATTGGTGATAGTACCTAAGAAAAACGGGAAATGGAGAGTGTGTGTAGATTATAGAGCCTTAAACAAAGCCAATCAAAAAGATCATTTCCCCTTGCCATTTATTGATCAGGTGCTAGACAGTTTGTCAGGAAAGAGATTCTTTTCCTTTTTAGATGGTTTTAGCGGATATAACAAAATCAAAATTGCACCTCAAAACCAAGACAAGACCACTTTTACTAGTCCATGGGGAACTTTTTCCTATAGAGTTCTCCCATTTGGACTATGTAATGCTCCAGCAATGTTTCAAAGAGCAGTGATAGAAATTTTTTCTGATATGCTTAATGATTCTATGCAGATATTTATGGATGAATTTACTCCTTATGGTGTGACTTTTGAAGATGCATTACAAAATCTTGAGAAAGTACTTAAACGTTGTATACAAGCTCATCTTTCCTTAAGTACTGAAAAATTCCATATGATGATGAACAAAGGAATTGTATTGGGACACTTCATTTCATTCCTAGGGATTCAAGTTGATCCATCCAAAGTGCAGGTAATTCAGACTCTTCCGATCCCTAAAACACAGACTGATGTAAGAAGTTTTTTAGGACATGCTGGATATTATAGAAGATTCATCAAATTGTTTTCTAAAATAGCTTCTCCTTTGTTTGTGTTACTTATGAAAAATGCTGAATTTAAATGGATCGATGACTATCAGAAAGCATTTGATGAACTTAAGCATCAGTTGTCTACAACTCCTATCCTAAGGGGACTTGATTGGGCACTTCCCTTTCATATATCCTTTGATGCTTCAGACACTGCAATTGGAGCTATCTTGGGGCAAGAAGAAAATAATCTTCCTTATGCTATTTATTTCATTAGTAAGAATATGACCCCTACTGAGCTTAATTACACAGTTACCGAAAATGCATTTTTAGCATTCATTTATGCTATTAATAAATTTCGACATTATATTACTGGTTACCCTACTTTTATTCATACTGATCACTTGGCCATTAAGTATTTAATGAACAAATCTGTTACAAATGCCCGAGTTACCATGTGGTTTTTATTACTACAAGAATTTGATATTACAATTGTAGATCGACCAGGTAAGGAAAATGTAGTTGCTGACTTCATTTCTCAGATAAAAATTGATGATAATACTCTAGTAGATGATTCCTTTCCTAATGAGTATTTATTTGCAGTATCTGCTCACTCACCGTGGTATGCAGACATTGCCAATTATTTGGTTGTAGGGAAGTTACCATCACACCTTTCACATAGAGAGAAAGGAAAGATCATTCAACAAAGTGCTCAGTACAGCTGGATAAGTGGGTGTCCTTTTCATACAGGACTTGAACAGGAAATTCAAAGATGCATTAGAGAAGATGAGGTTTATGATATATTGAAGGCTTCTCATGATGGCCCTTGTGGAGGGCATTTTGCCAATAAGAGAACAACACATAAAATTCTTATAATGGGGTACTATTGGCCCTCACTTTTCAAGGATGCAAAGAAATATGTCAGGGCCTGTGATAGCTGTCAGAGAATGGGTCAACCTAATCATAGAGATGAAATGCCACTAAACCCCCAGGTAATACTTGAAGCCTTTGAAAGATGGGCTCTAGACTTTATAGGACCCATAAATCCTCCATCCAATCAAAGAGTTTTATTGTTTTGTACAGATTATATGACTAAATGGGTGGAAGCTAAGGCACTTATTAGAGCTAATGAAGAATCGGTTGTAAACTTTCTATTTGAAGAAATCTTTGTTAGATTTGGAGTGCCTAGAGAACTACTGACAGATGGAGGACCTCCTTTCAATTCTCATGGTTTTAAAGCTACACTTCAGAAATATCATATTAATCATAAAATGACTACACCTTACCATCCCCAAGCCAATGGTCAGGTGGAAAGTACAAATAAAGTCATAGAAGACATTTTAACAAAAACAGTGAAGGAGAATAGAAAGGATTGGTTTCAAAGGTTTCCTAAAGCATTATGGGCTTACAAAACTACCTGGAGGAACACTACAGGTTTTTCACCTTATGAATTGGTTTATGGTAAAAGTGTTGTTTTTCCTGTAGAATTTGAAATTAAAACCTTAAGAACTGCTTTAGCTGTTAAACTTGATTTGACTGATGCACAGACAACTAGGTTGCAGTAGCTGCAGGAGTTGGATGAAAAGAGGTTGGATGCCATCCATCACACAACTATGATTCAACAGCAAAGAACTAGGTGGCATGATAAAACTATTAAGCATAAGCAGTTCCAAAAAGGTAATTGGGCTTTATTGTATGATTCTCGGTTTGAAAATTTTCAAGGAAAATAACGAAAAAGGTGGATGGGACCTTATGAGATAGTTACTGTTTTTCCCAATGAAACAGTAAGGCTCCTAACAATTGATGATTCTAGAACACCATTTTTAGTGAATGGGTATCGACTCCATTTGTACCAACAACCTATTTCTAAAGAGGATTTTAAGGCCACTTGCATGGCATATTCATATTATATCTTTTTGGGGGAGCCTACTGCCCCTCATTGCATTTAATATTTGCATTATATATTTCCTAGTAGATTAGATTGTTTAAGCTAATAATCCCTGTCAAGGGTTGCCATGTTACAAATTATTATTTTGCAGGTCTCAGATTGGGAGGCTGGCTGAAAAGAACAATTATATTGCAAGCAGGATCAAGTTTCATTTTGGGAAACATTGTCATTCCACTTCAATTCACAACTCATTCCCTCACATTATCTTTCAGCAACAATTTCCCTATTTTTCTTTACAGCAACATCTCATTTTCCCGTTGCTGAAACACCAACCTTTTCCCCACTTTTCCTGTTGCTGAAACACCAACTTTTCTCCATTTTTCCCGTTGCTGAAACACCAATTTCTCCATTGCTGAAACACCAACCTTTTCCATCTTTCCCTAAAGCACCAATTCTTCCCATTTTTCCCGTAATTGAAGCATCAATTCCTCTCAAAAGGATGAATACATATTACTTTCCATTATGAGAATCATCTATTGATCCACATAATTTTGTTCTTTCACTACCTCCTCCTATATTTATAAAGAGCTTTTCATATAAATACCCTCATATTTCAAAAACCCTTTTCTATCACTATTGGTGATCTATTAGTGACGACATTATAATTTCAGCACATCAATCGAAGGTAAACATGAGGTATGCATTTGTTATGTGTAAATATTAAACTATAGTTAATGAGAAGATTGTGACATGATTACCGCAATTGCCGTACATTCAAACTTATCATTTTAGCCGCAGTTGGGGGGGAATACCAAAATTTTTGTAATCATTTAACAATACGCCAATCACTATCGTTTTTCTACCACAATCGTGTCTTGTCACCCCATCTCTGTCCTATTATGTCACAACCTCATTTGCAAAATTTACTCTGTTTCGGCTGCAGTAACTCGGCTCTGTACTGTGCATTTTACCGAAGCTAGTAACTATGGGAGGTTCTGTTATCCGAAATGAACCTGACTCAATAACTCTGTTGGAACTACACCCAGAAGTATATTTGATTTTTCAGCATGCACGCTGGGTAGATTATTTTCGGAGGCTCTAGGGATTTGATTCTTAGCAAGTCCTTGAATTCGCACGTAATCTAAAGGAAGGTTACTCTACTGTTCAGGGAGTCTGAATTCCAGTGACAAAGGAGGATATAGCATAGGTTTTAGGTTTACCGGCCGATGGCATTCAATCGTTCAGTTATAAACACATCATTTTGAACGCACAACAGGACTTTCTTCTACCTGGAGAGCGGGTCGAGCCTAAAGGTAGGGGTGTTACGCTTCATTCATTTCCACCTCCATGGCTGATGGTTGCATAGTTTGTTAAGCACTACCTCACCTGCGAAGGATGTTATCAGGTAATTTATCAGCATGAATTTGCGTTGTTAAATCACTTAAGACATGGTCGTCTATTAAATACGCCATACTATCTCCTTGGGTGTCTGAAGAATATGTCACATTATCCCATGAATGCGAAATACCCACTCCTTTCCCTCACTCACCATCGCCTTGTTCAACTTCTAATTTAGAGAGGCTTTGCCCAGCAGAACCCTCCTCCCCTTAACAACCCACCCAAGAAGCTGCTGAAATTCCTCAACTAGCAGCTGAAAATCCCTAGGAAGTTGCTAAAATTCCTCAACCAACAGCCAAAAATCTTCAAGAAACTACCGAAATGCCTCAAACAGTAGCCGAAAATCCCAAATTAGATGCTGAAAATCCTTTACAAAACCTTGGAATCCCTCAGCAAATTGAAAATCCTTCTACACAACAACCAGGGAGCATCTTTGATTTCCCAGAAATTCCACCACCCACAGCAGTCAATCCAATTGACCCCTCCACTGCATCAACCCCACCCCATAATTTAGCTAAATCATCCACTCCCACTGTCCATATCCCTAGTGATGATTCAGATGAAAACATTCCCATTGCTAAGATAAAAAGAAAAATGCAAGAAAAGGCTGCATCCCTACGAAAAAGACGAACAAGGGCCTCAACTAAAGAAGCTATTACTACTGATGACCCTCCTACCTTAAAGAAAACTGTTCATAAAAGAAAAACCATTGTTCTTCCAGCCTTTTTACCTTGAAGACGAATGAGGACGTCTTCTGAAGCAACAACTGAGACCACCACCCTAAATTCCCCACCTATTATCCTAAAACCCCATACCCCACCACAGTCCCAAGGTCCTGAGTCTTTACCTACCTCACCCTCGGGTACCGAAATGCAAAATGCCCAGGATTTTGTGACATCATTCCTTTCAGAAGACGCAGTTGTCACACAAGAACCAGCTGTTGATACATCAAAAGTATATACCCAAGAAGATGTACGACATGTAGCTGCCCCACAAGAACCAGCTACTGACTTAGCAGGTGCTACACAAGAACCACATGCTGATGAACAGAAAAATAAACAACCTAGATGTAGCTACCCCACAAGAACCAGCTACTAGCTCAGCAATTGCTACACAAGAACCACCTGCTGATGACCATGACCAGGATGTAGCTGCCCCACAAGAACCAACTACTGATTCAGAAAGTGCTACACAAGAACCACCTACTGATGATCATAAAATAGATAGCCAGGATATTGCACAGACTGTAGCTGTTACACAAGAACCAGCTACTCAGTCAGCAGCTACTACACGAGATATGCAGAATTTTAAATGCTCAGGATGACATAGCCGTTACAGAATCAGCTGATGATTCAGCAGATGTCACACAAAAACCAATTGCTGAGGCTGTAGATAATGAAGCTGCTATGGAACAACAACCCTTCCAACCACTGGAATCAGCTACAGAGATTGTGATTTCTACAGAAGGCCCCATCACCTTGGCTTCCCTTCTACAAGAAAACGAGTTTCTGAAATCAGAGCTCGAAGTTTATAAGCAAGAATTAATAGTGGCAAGGGAAGCCTATGAAAGAGAACTTAATCTGTAT
The DNA here is from genome assembly GCA_000404065.3 of Pinus taeda. NCBI lineage: Eukaryota > Viridiplantae > Streptophyta > Pinopsida > Pinales > Pinaceae > Pinus > Pinus taeda. Next base: position 163,681 of record APFE031619350.1, on the reverse strand, counting down.
ACTTTAGCTCATGCAGCATCAACAGCCGAGAAAAGTGCAGGAAAAAATCGATATAATGAATACATGTGCAGCTAATGTGGTAATATTTACCATCAAGCTGGTTATAAGATAGTCGAAGTCCCATTGCCTGGAGCCACTCCTGCATCTACTCCTGTTATAATTAAAAAGGAACGCCCTGCTATTACACAAGAACCAACAGGGCCTTCAAAGATTTTTGAAAAGGAAGTGAAACCACAAGTATCCCGGCCTACTCTGGTTATTAAAGCTGAAAGTCCTGTACCAAGGCCTACAAAGACTGCCTTTACTCAGATTGAACCTCAGCCTACGAAGACTGTCTTACTCAGACCTCAAGCACTCAAGCATAGATGGATATATGGAACAAATAGTATGTTATGTCTCAAGAAAAGATATTGCAGGAACACAAATTATCATGGAAGAATCATATATATGCAAATTGGAAAGTTTTGGAACAGTCTCGTGCGCAGCACAAGGAAAATAAAAATTTAAAAACTAGATTGCCTCTCATCTTTGATCTGGTTCAAATACTACTGGCCACCAGGAAACCATCCTTTAACTATTTTGTGTTTTTAGCAGAACACCTAGCGTTCTTCCAAGCAAAGGCAATTAGAGATGGACGACCTCATGAGTTATCTACATCATAGCAGTTTATCAAGACTTTCACAGAGGCATCAATCAGTGAACAAAATTTACTATGTGAACTGTACCTCCATAATAAAGCCTTGCCTGAGGATAGGAAGCTTAATCTAATCCCTCTAGTGGGTGACATTCAGATTAGAGCTTTTGTGTCTTTCCTGGCCAATCAACTCACATGGCAAAATTCCTTCCTCTCAGCAAAACACAATGAAGATAATCGCCTTCTATGGATTCGATCTGAGCCACAAAATTTTGCCATTTTCGTTGCTGAATATCATCGCTTTTTGAAGGAACCGAGAATGACCCAGCACATCAGAGAGTTACAGGCATCAGTCTTAAAAGACTGCTAACATTATGTCAAAACCAAGGGAGCTCTTGCTGTACAGGCAAACAACCTATTTTGGTAACATTGCCCTAAGGAGAGAAAGGAATACCATCCCTTTAACCCTCTTAATCTTCAAACAAAAATTTCACGGCCACCTAACTATGTTAAATGCATTCAACAGTGTGCCAAAAAATGGTTGGGTTATCATTTTCACTTCCCTCTTCTATGGCTGCCAACACAGCAATACAAGGCTTACTTCAGGTTGTCCAAAAAGGAGGAGCTCGCAGCATGGTAGAAATTACAGAATGTCTATGGTTTCAGAGATTTGGTTGACAACACCTTCTATTCCTACTCTCTAAGTAATTTGCACTGTACATCCCAGTACTCGGGCTCAGACTCAGAGTAAAAGTTGCATGACGACATGCAACCCTTTCAGTTGGGGGGGATGTTAGGACCTCATATTGTCCCTTTTTGACCTTACATTTTGCTATGATGTCATACTTTTTAACCTATATTTAAATTCCTTGTTATGGATTTAACCCAATAGTTCCTAAGGTACACAATATTTCTTCTCATCACTATACGTTTAATTATTTTACATATAGTTACGCTATCTTCATAGTTAATCGTTGAATTGAATAGTTGTTGAAACAATCAAAGAACGATGTGCAGTCCACGTTGAAGTCAGATTACTTCTATAGTTGTTGAAACAGTAAGAACGATGCACAAATCCCACGGCTGAGACAATTGTGATTTTCATTCTAAGAATGGACAGCAACAGAAGAAAATCATTGAAGGAACTGCTACACTGGATGTAACGATCATGATCTAAAGACATCATTACTGTAACAACATTTTGTTGATGGGAAACTGATTTCCTTATTTTTGTATATTGGGTTAAAATAGAACTTATAATGTAATCTGTTGTAATAGATGTATCCTCTTTAAAAAGAGGAGACATCTACATTAGAGGAAAAGGAACAGACTGCGGGAAAAGGCTTAGTTGAAGGAACAGAACTGGAATCTTTTTGTAACATGACATATTAACGGATGAATAAAATCTTGTTCTGAACATTTCTTTCTAGTTCTTGTTTCCTGGGGAATCTTGTGAGAAGGACAGGACCCACCTTCATCACAAGATTCACCCATTACATTTCTGCAGTGTGTTAAGTGTGTCTTTTATCCATGCCTTGTTAACAATACTATTTACTAAATAGTGTTTATGCATTTTTACTGAAACTCTGTTTTCTTTCCAATTGATTGCTGCATTGTTTAAGTTTATCTACAGTCAAATCATGAGCGTTTCATTGGTGTTTGAGTTTACAGAGTGAATTGGAAAGCTTGATAATCAGAAATAGGTGCTGGAGATTCATGCTCTGGGAATAGGGTCCCGTTCTCTGTTACAGCATAGCGCACGTTTTCCTTTGTAGATTGATTCTTTCCATTAAGTTATTCCTTGAATGAAACTAAGCATTCTTCAGTAGTGTATGCAATAGAGTGTTTTTGTTGTAACAAAAAGTGGAGTTTCAATTTGTTTGAAATAAGGTGTGATTATTTTTTACTACAACTTTTATTGCTTTTAAGATTGAGTACATATAGTACGTAGCTGCCTTTGAAATAACCAGACTTCCCTGGGTTGACAATTTATGTAGCACTTGGTTGTTTAAACTAATAAGAAATTAAAGTGAACAACATTAGCCTATGTTGCAGTGATGCTAAAAAGGTGTTACATTGTTTACATCTATATAAAAATTACTCTTGCTAAATTTTGTATAGAAAGAGTTGCCTTAGACCTTATAAATAAAACTGAAAATCCTAACCAATTTAACATATCTAAAATGAAATTACACTCAATTCTATTATGACCCTTATCATTTGAGTCTTCTAGAAAGGGATTTTGTTCAAATTCATGAGCCAAATCGACCCTTCCCTAAGTTGTGGCTAGATTGTCAAATTCGAATTTTCTTTTCATTAATTGTATTTCTTGATTGAATCATTATCAAAACAAACAACTTGATTGATTTATTTATGGAAAAAAACTTAACTAATCTAAGTAGGGAATTCACAAATATTTTGTAAGAGATTTTATGGACAATAATGAGCTTTCAATCTCCATCTTCCCTTTTAGACCCCTTCGAATTGAGTTTGATGAGCTCTACATTAATAAACACTTCCACCTTTCTTAATTTGGTAGTTTTTTTTACTATTTTCAATCAATCCAAAATGTTTACATTCATAATTGCTCTTTAAATTTTAATATTTAGGTCATTTACCCCCAACTATCTTTAATTCGTCATACCTCATGTCAATTTATAGTTCATCTGTATCTAAATGTGTAGAAAGGAATCATCTTTCCACGTCTCTCACTTTTTGTGGAAATACTTGATTGATGAAGTTCTAGATAAAAACTTGTGATGGTTTACTACTTCTGTAACTAGTGTTTGACTTGCATGATGTTTAATATTGTGCACATGTTAACAATGAGGGGTGATCATGTAATGCATTTCTGCAGGGTTTCCCTACATGGTTATGAGAAGAGAAATCGATCTAGGAAGGTAGAAAACTTCATTTCGATTCATAGTAATATTCATGTTTTCATCACATAGAGCTAGGGAACTTAAAAGTCCTTGTAATGAAATATAATTTACTCATAGTTGTTGTTACCTTTGTGGAATATCAAGTCAAACTAGATGGTTGTGTGGAGATACCTGTAATTGTAGACCCATCAAATGAACCACAACTTGAGTAATATGCATATACTTAGAGTATATTTATTGATAACCTATTGGATTTAGGACATGAAAAAGCAATTTTTACCATTATTATGTGAGAATTTTGAAAATATGCACTTTAAATTACTATAGACATATGATCTCATTTATTTGAGATTCCCCATATCTACTTCATAGTTTTTAAATTTATGAATAAATCTAAAATATAAATTATAGTAATAAATATTTCACTTTTGTCCAACCAAATCACCAAGAAAACTCAATAAAATACACACCAAAATATACACTTGAAAGAGAGAACATTCATGACCCTTAGGGCACAATCTCCTTCAACAACCGGCTCTAAAAATTACTTTGGTTACAATAACTCTCTTTTCAATAGTAAATATGATTTCGAGTTTCATCTTAGCATGCTAAAACACATAACATATCATCCAAGCTATCCCAATACATAAACATATAGAAACAACCAAGAAGACACCCATAAACAATGAGAATATAGGTGTAATCCTTAGAAATACAACACACGTGTGGAAAACAAGGGTACACTTCATATTACAACATAAATAAAGATACAATACAATACCTCAACACATCTAAAGCTGGTAAAAAAATTATTTATAGTGCACCCAAGCAAAGACACCATACTTGCTTCCAATCTTAGCTAGAGCATTTACCATCAATAAGTCCTAGCCAAAAATATTGTAGCCTAACAAGGCATCTCACCAAGCTCTCTTAGTTTCATCAAAGGCTCCACTACAAGCTAGCATCACATGAATAATTTCACCATTGGAACCTTTTATTTCATTAAATAAGTCCTCAGGGAGATTTATCTAATCTTGCATGGCACAAGCTCCATTACCATAAAGTGTTGCCGATATTTTCAAGGGATTCAATGTACAAACCTTAGGTATTGCAAAACCTCAATGCTACTGCTCTAAGATTTCTCTAGAGTTTATATCATTCAAATCTTTGTTCCCAAAGTCCACCCAAGATTCAACTCTCACATCACACAAACACAAGGACTACAAGACAATTACATCAAGAAGCTATAGATGATCTAGCGGTAAGGTTGTGAATATAAGGATGCTCTCCTCCCTTTATAAGATAGGTGAGGGAGGCTAACAATAGGAAATGGAACCAGTCCAAAAAACCTTAATCTAAGCCATTTGTAACAACCCTAGTTAAAAATCCATGTAAAAAAATATAAGACCAAGGTCATGGGATACATATTCCAAGTTGAATGGTGGGAAAAACACCCTAATGGGTGTTTATTTCAATTATTATGGACAATGGAAATTGGAAAAGGCTTTGGAAAGGCAAGAGGCATTATTTGGTATCTTATTTAGGAAAATAATGGAAATTAGGAGAAAAGGAAGGTGAAAGGTCATGGGTTGCATGTGAGGAGGAAAATGAAAGAAAATAATGGAAAATGTAAAAAATAGAGGCCTCATTGATAAAAATCCTTTTGAGGATTAGTTCATAGAATTTTGTCAATTCAGTTTTGGAGATCTCTCTCTCTCTATTCTCCCTCTCTCACACTCTTCGACACTTAGAGTTTCTTGGAAAACTCTAGCATTGGATCAAGAGAAACAAAGGCAAGAGGAAGTAAAGATCAAGCAAGGAAGAGTAGGAACAAGCAGCTACAACATGATTCTTTGCAAGTATTGAGTTGCACGTATGGTTTCCTTGCTATTTTTGGCATGCATGTATATTCAGGTGTGTATTTGATTATCTTGTTTTCATGGGCATGGGTTTTTCGAGGTGTGATTGTTTTTTTTAGCCTAGCCTTGCCATTTCTGGATAGCCATGGTGTGATGGGGTTCTCATGTTTTCGTTGAGCTGGAATGCCGGATGGATTCAAAGTTGTGTTAGGTGGATCTCCGAAAGAAAAGAACACATGGGCTACTGATCCATGAACCAGGCTATGTATTGTAATAAAGTGATTGTCCTCGTAACCCCTGAACCAGACAGTGGGTTATGGTAAAGATAGGTATTGTGTTACCTCAGTGGGCCTAGGAATCCTCGACCGGTGAATGTCGGGATATATAATAAATCCTAGAGGTGGGTGTTCTCCATTAGACCTAGGAATTCAAGGATGGGATATACGATAAAGCTTGGAGAGTGGAGTCTTAGTTAGGGCCTAGTGATCCAGTGTGGATTGCGGTAAAGCCCAGAGGTTGGTGTCTCGGTTATGGCCTAGAGATCCCTGAATCATATTGTAGATTATAGTAAATCCCAGAGACTAGGAGACAGGCAAATTCCTCACGATGTACGTGGATAAATCCGGTGGCATCCATGCTTGTTTTGGCCTAGTGATTTGGTGAGGATTATGGAAAATCCTGGTTCTATTGATGAGGGTGAGGGGGTGTAACCTCGAGAAGCCTTGGTTGACTTTTGGTTATGAGTCCCACATTCATGCTTGGAATATGGCACGGTGGTGGTTGGCTGAAATAAATATTTGTTTCAGCCAGTGTATGGTCAAGTGGTTCATGGAAGTCCTATACCTGGTTGGCTTTTGAATTCGTTAATAAGAGTTCATTCTACTTGGTATTTTATGTGTAAATATATTGGTTTATATGTGGATTCTATGGTTGTTGTATCCTCATTATTTCTGTGATTTATATGCTAGTTATGAGCATGTTTTATGATAGTGATGATGTATGGATCTCATCATGTTTTGATTTGTAAATGAATGAACAATGAATATATGACCTAATAGATGATAATGTAGCTAATGTGATAAGGCATCAATGCTTCTTAGCGATTCTCAGATAAGTATGAGACCCCTATACTCATATATGTTTTTATGACTTATAGATTTCATATTCGTGACATGTTTAACGAAATGCCTGTCATGGCTAGTAGGGGTCCAATCAAGTCTTTGTTCAAATATTTGCATTTGTATCATTGTCTCAATGTTAATTTTCATTCCAGAAGGTTTCATCAAGTTCTAGGTAGTGACCTGATTCTTGGCCCTGAAAAGGTCGCAGGCCTTAAACTAACTGAAAAATACCCTAGTCGTTTGCATGCCCATGCTATGAGGTGAGTAGAGGGCCCTAATCCCACGCATGCCCATGTCATAGGAGAGATTGAGGCTCTAGGAAAATGAAGTGTCAAGTTGTCTCAGGGGTTGATCACCTGGAAGGGTTGGTTGGCTCCTGTAGGTTTTGTGACATGTGCAAAAGGTCAAATTGGTTGTGTTGTGTTGGTTACACTTCCTTAAATGTACATGGGGAGTTTAATTAGATTGTAGTAGCCTCTCATTGCATGTTTACCCCAGTGGACTGGTTAACTTGGGTAAATCTGGGAGGGGGGTGTTACACCATTATGCAAGATCCATGTGAGGGGCACTTTATTGAAGATGTGCAAATGTCATGTGGTGGTTGGAAACCACCTCCAAAGTGGTGAGGTCTCAAAGCTAAGGCTCCACATTTCAAGCACTCCTCATCACATGGTTGTTTGTTGTCTAAGAAATATTCCAAGCTCTAATGCTTTACAACATGTTGTAAGTTCAAAACAAACTCCAAGTACTATACTCTTCAAGCAGAAATCCCTCAAGTCAAGTGCTCAAATTCCTAGAGTGTGCCATGTGCTTTTGGTTCTCCTAAGGGGAAGTTCCTTTAATCTTAGTGCATGTTAATGCCCCATCATCGACATCATACATGCAATGTAGAAGATGTTAATGCAACATTAAGTAACTTCCCAAATAGAGAATATGTTATTGAAAAATGTAACTGGTGTCGGTCTTCCTAATTGTATTTTAGTCATGATGTAATGTATTTGTCAAAAGAAAGAAAAAGAGAATTTTTTTTATAAAAGAAAATGACTTATTAAAGCATGGGTTTCATGCTTGGGTCAATGATTTTTAGGTCAAAGCCTCCATTATAGGCTTCTAGGGTTTATGTCTAGTGTCCTTGTCCATGTCATAATGTAAATACCCTTCTTGGGCTTCATCTATCAATAAATAAATTTATTTTAATGTAAAATAGGTCTTTTAGGTCTCCTCCACCAAGTCGGCTCAAGAAGAACAAGTCAACTTCATCAAGGTAATTTGACCTCATAGATGAACTATATAAAGGAAACAGCTTGACCTCATTTGGAGCACATCCACAACAAGTTCGATCTGCAATTGTTGGAGGCAAAAAAAAGGTGTGAAATTCAAGGAAGAGGGAGGAAACCCTATCGAAGAAGAAGGACGTATTTTTGAAGAAAAAAATTAAAATTTTCTCTCCTTGTCTCACACATGCGAAGTTTTTGGGTTGATGGAAGGGTCAAAATTGCAGTATTGTAGCTGGGCTGAAATTCTGGATAAATTATAGATTGTTGTTGGGGTGTATTTATTGGACTAGCAAATAGTAATGAATATTTCCAAATCATATTGGAAGGATGAATTGCGAGAGGAGGAATATCTTTTGGTTAGGTCTAAGGTCTTGGTCTATCTCAATTTGATTAGTGGAATAGTTTGACTGGTTTTTCCCCTAGAGAGGGGTTTTATCCCTAGATGAGTGTATACATATGGTGTCGTTGATATTCATGTTTTGATTTGATGATTTATTTATGAAACAAAGATCAAATAAGAACATAAAGGGAAGACAATAAAAGTACAATAATATCACAACTAATTATCAACATAAGAAAAAGTTTCTGCCTTTCTAGTTTTCTAACCTGGTATCAAAGCTAAGGTGAAGAAGGAAGGAAAAGGCAACTTGAAGATCTATTAAAAGAAGGGTTAAGGGAGAAGGAAAAATATAAGACCATTAAGGAAAGGATCATATAAAGAGAATCCTACTATCTATAGAAACTATGAAAACCTCAATGAAGACAAAAAACAAGCTAGAAGGATCCTTAAACTACAGGGCATGGAAAAAGAGGATAAATCTCATTCTTTCTAAGCATAAAATTTTGGATTTTGTTCAAGGAAAAGTTAAGAAACCTACAAATGATGCAAGAAAGGAGAAATTCAGGGAAACTGACATCTTAGCCATGAACCTGATACTAGATGAAGTGAAGGATAATCTAATTACATACATATTCAATATGCATTCTGCTCAATAAATGTATGAAGCCCTCTCCAAGTTATTTACCATCAAGAATATTGGTTAGATAGCCAGTCTCAATAATGAACTAAGAAGAATAAATATGACTAAATATGATATTGTTTCATCATGTTTTGTAAGAATCTCTAGAATAAGAGGTGAACTCTAAGTTATAGATGAAGTTGTACCAAGAAAGAAACCTTTGATTGTTGCTCTACTAGGTCTACCGAAATCTTGGAGTGCTTTTGCATTAGGAATTAGTAGTTAGAAAGATACTCCAGCCTTTGAACAAATGCGAAATTCATGCAGTCAAGAAGAAGCCTGCATGTCATTAGTAAATAAAAAGAAGGACGATGAAGAAGACAATGCTTCTAATGCCTACTCTTCTCACCACAAGAAGAATGGAACATACAAAAAGTTTAAACAACCAAAGAAGAAGGTTGATCTATCAAATATCAAATGCTACAACTATCGTAAGATGGGACACTATAAAAGTCAATGTACTGAAAATCCAAGAAACAAGAAGAGAGAAAGAGATAATACAAATGTTGTCAATGAAGCTCCACCTCAGAAGAACAAGGCTGAAGAATATGAATTCAAAGACTTATTTTCTAAAGTCTCTTAGGGACACTATCATTTTCATACCCTTCTACTTTAAGTTTTCCAATGTTTTCTTTTATTTTTTGATTTTAAGGATTCATATGTTTAATATGTCTTGTTAGAAATTATTGAAATTGTTTTGATAAGTTGTAGGAATCCCACAGGAAATTGATTTAAAAGGGAGCCTTCGCCATTTTACCAAAAGATAAGTATATTGTTCTTTGTTCACTCTTTATATTTGGTTTCCTCCTCACATTGAGATTTTTTTGTATTGTATACTAATAACATTTTCTTGATAAATTTTCTTGCTAGGAAATCTTGTAGAATGCTTAAAGGCTATGGAGGAGACTTTAAAGGAAATACTTGAATCATAGAAGAAGTTATGTTACAAAGGAAGCCCTTCAATAATTGATGTCCTACAATGTTTTCAAAAAGTACAAGTCAAGGTATGTTTGATTTGATTTAACTTGTTGTAGAAAAAGGTATGAATATTCTTCATTTGGAAAAGTTGCTCCATATTACTAACTCTCTCATGTCTAGGGTTTTTAATCACAAATATTATTGTTAGGGTGATTAATAATTAGATTGAATCTACCCTCATTATACTATCTCTTGTCATTTTGTAAAACCCTAACATTTAGGGTTCACTTGTGAAACCCTAGCCTTTCAATGATAAAGGTATGTTAATGTTAATAATAAAACCCTAATATAATATGTGGTTGTTGATAAAGTATATAACATATAAGGAAATCCTATTCTTTTAAAGTTTATGGTTTTGATAATGTCGTGACAAAACCTTAATTCTTTAGGGTTTGTTGTTAATATCTGTTGGGCTAATTTATGTACCTAAACTAACACAATTATTTATTATCAATCCGGGTTGTTTATGCTTTGAGGCAAGTTCACTATGTATGAAGATCATATATAATCAATCCTCAAAAGATAATTTATTCAAAAGCAATACATCTTAGAACTCTAATTCAGCTTGTTTATAGTAAAGGAAGAACATTAAGATGGTTCTTGACTCAAGAAGTCCACCTTTGCCTCAACTATTGCTTAATGAATCAGAGATTAAAATCAAGAATTTGAGATGGATAAGTTAATGAAAGAAGCTCTTAACTTAAGAGACACATAAGATATTTCATCATAAGTTATTCACCTCAATACTCAAAATCATAACCAAAACCACTTGCATGCACACCGAAGAAACTAGTTGTAATTCATCATTTCAGCAGAAGAGATGCTCAACTTGAACACTTGTGTTTCTTCAATTCAATAAAGTGATGAATCAGCTATCAACTAAAGCAATCAAATACCATTCATGAATCATAAAGCAATCTGAAATAAAGCAATGAAAAACCAGTTCTACATTAAACAAATTGCAGAAAATAAAACTAGTTAACAATGAAGTGTACTTAGCTTGGAATGGGGGCTCTCCACCCTTGCCTTGCACACTTGAGAAGTGATATCAGAAGCTTAAATCAATTACACATCCATAGAATTGAGCAGAAAAATGAGAATAGCACAAGTCTTCAAATTAATTCTTCAAACCAAAAGTATCACAGTATAAAGGTATCATAAGTCAATGTATGTGCCATCAAAGTTGTGGCTCTTAAATAAGGAGTCTCATGAAAAAACCTGATCTACATTCACTCTAACAAAATTATCTACTCTAATCCATCTATTCAATTTGAATTCACTACCCTCATCCCAAGAAATATGACCAATATCATGGAATCCCAAAACTGCCCTATTTAGATGGGATTTCTAGATAACTAGTCATAATTAACTAGCTCCAAATAGGCCTAATAAAGCTCGTTTTGCTGGAACCAAGCATAGGTGGCTTGGTCCTAGTTCCCAAGATTCTCATTAATGTATCCCATTCATTCTCAAGTGGCCTGCATCCATATTAACCATAGAGTGATTACGGGAATTTCTGAAATTGCCAAATTTGCACTTAAAATCAAACTTTTATAAAAACTTTAGAAATTGATAAATTAAAGCTAAATACCTGAAAGGACATCAAATATACATCAAAATGGAATGAATGGAGTGAAAATGGATGATAAATAGATGGTTAGGTAAGTTTCTTAGAGCAAAATAAGACCAAAACTAAGGCCGAACAATATCTATAGGTTATATAGTGAAACCTTGGATCTTTTGGGTTTGGTCAATTAGGGCTCATGAAAAAAACCCTTGTAATCACTAAAATAAGATCCTAGGAATGAAACCCTATGTGTATATTCGTTTGTTTGATCAAAACCCTAGCTTGGTCAAAATTGTTCAATGTATTGATGTTGGGTTTACTTAATAGATATTGATGTGAAATATTACTGCATCCTAGATATGTATATGTGAGTGTGTTAACTTAATTGTTGATACTTATGTTTTAATTTGTTAAATCTAGGGTGTGTAACAAAACCCTAGTAGATATTGATATTGTTGTTTTCGATATGATTTAGTTTTGATAATAAAATCTAGGGTTTGCAATAAATCCTACTAGAGTGTGACATGTAATTCTAAAAGCATATTGTTGAAAACTTAGATGTATAATACTATGATTGGATTGTTATTTGATTGATTGTCTCGGAGATGGAGTCTAGGGTTTATGGCAAAAGTAAAACCCTAACAAGATGTTGAAGTCTAATTATGAATACCTCCCTAGTTAAGAGGGAGTGTTAAAAAATGTAACCAATGTCGGTCTTCATAATTCTATTTGAGTCATGATGTGATGTATTTGTCAAAAGAAAGAAAAAGGAAATTTTATTATAAAAGAAATTAACTTATTAAAGCATGGGTTTCATGCTCGGTTCAATGATTTTTAGGTCAAAGCCTCCATTGTAGGCTTCTAGGGTTTATGTCAAGTGCCCTTGTCCATGCCATAATGTAAAAGACCCTTCTTGGGCTTCATATATTAAGAAATAAATTTATTTTAATGTAAAATGTCTTTTAGGTCTCCTCCACTAAGTCAACCTCAAGAAGAACAAGTCAGCCTCATTAAGGGAATTCAACCTCACAAATTCACTATATAAAGAAAGCAACTCGACCTCATTTGGAGCACATCCATAACAAGTTTGATCTGTAGTTGTTGGAGGCAGAAAAAAGGTGTGAAATTCAAGGAAGATGAAGGAAACCCTAGTGAAGAAGAAGGAAGTCTTTGTCAAGCAAAATAAGTCAAATTTTCTCTTTCCTTATCTCACATGTGCGAAGCTGTTGGGTTGCTAGAAGGGCCGAAGTTACAGTACTGTAGCTGGGATGAAATTATGGATTGTTGTTGGGGTGTAGTTGTTGGTCTAGAAGAGACTACTGAAGTTTGTTGAATCATACTGGAAGTCCGACTTGGTGGAGGAGGGTGTTTTGGGTAGATCTAAGGTCTTGGTCTATCTCAATTTGATTAGTGGAAGAGTTTGACTGGGTTTTCCCCTAGAGAGGTGTTTTGACCACGGATGAGTGCCTACATCTAGTTTTGTTGATATTCAATTTTTTATTTGATGATTCCTTGATGAAACAAGGATAAAAGAAGAACATAAAGAGAAGATAATAAAAATACAAGAATATCACAAGTAATTATCAACATAAGAAAATATTTATGCCTTTCTCATTTTCTAACAAATGTTAATGCCACAAGACACCTCCTCTACACATATCTCAAGGACAATCATCCACCTATAGTAAGATCTCTAAATGTCAAGCAACCAAAAAATTGTACGGTATAACAAAGGGGTTAAGGTTTCACCATGCGCTCCACATAACACGAAATGCACCACTAACATGGTGTAAGCACTTTCATAGAGACACAAAAAGATAACACTTCTTCTCAACGAGAAAAATATATTCACCAAAAAGAGTATTCTCCCTCTAAATCTCTATTGCACTTGCTCTCGAAAATTTGTATCCACCATAGTTTTTTAATCAATCCATAATCTCCTAAAATGAGCCATCTCCCAAAAACCACTCTACATTAAGGCAAAGACCTCCTTTGAGTAATTTGAAGACTCGTTGATGGAAGAATCCAATGCAACATGGTTAACATATGTCCGAGGAGGCATACTTAGCCTCATTGATAATTCAAGTGCTCATACATGCTCATTTACATCATTCAATGTTTAATTCATCCATCTTTTCTTCTTCTAGGAGGAAAGCAAAGGTTAAAGATGTATCCTTTATTTAAATTTCCTTCTATAGGTCTAGATCCAACCCATATTTTACATCTAGATAATATTTTGGGACAACCTCCTTTTCACTCCCTTAAGTCACTAAAGGATATACTTGTGATCTTGGGGACCATGCATCCTCATCAAAATTCACATTTTGGTTCACTACAATCCTTTGTTTTGCTTCAATGTTGATCTTGTAAGTTTTGAAAGCCACTTTATATGCAAAAACAATATCCTTGATACTTGAGGATTCCAACTTATCCTCTTCTCCTTAGGAACATGAATGTAAATTGTCCATTGAAATAAATAGAAAAGTGATACATTTGGTTTCATACCTATAAATTCCTCCTTTAGTGTTTTTTCCTTCAAGGTCTTGCCAGGTCATTTGTTCAAAATATACATTGTACTATTACAAGCTTATGCTCAAAGATACATGGACAAATCCATGTCATGGATCAAAAACTTAGTAGCCTCAACAATAGATGTCTTCTTCCTTTATACAACTCCATTTTACTATGGATTGTAAGCTAATATCAACTCTCTCTAGATCCTTGGATATCTTTAAAAAGAACCAAAGTTCAAGGGCTTTAGTTGCCTCCATTATTTTAGAAAAAACACAAACTCGTCTACTTGTCTAATATTTAACCATGTATATAAAACTCTATGACCTTACACAATGTTTCATCCTAGTCTTCATAAAGATAAATCTATATTTTTTGTGGTAAATTAAATATGAAATTCATAACCAAAAGTAGAACTGCTTGCTTACATGTGAAATTTTTGGCACATAAGCAAACCATTCAATTGTACAAAATAACTTACTATGATTGATAACTATCATGATTAACAATGATCAATCACAAAGAAACATAGTTAATGTTGAGTTAAATAAGGCACGTGTTGAAGAAGGATCCTATCATAATGACACTAGATTTCACATGATTAGAGCCAAATTGGGTTAGGGGTTTTTACCTATGATGGCTACATGCCCATAAGTGTTACTAATCCAATTGCACAATTTGCCTAATTGCTCCAGAAGTAATTAATATGGTAATTGTTATACCCATTAAATCACACAATTTTAAATAGAGTAATCTATAATCAGAGAATAAATGTGTGGCCATTAAGTTATAAGAACAAAAATACAATAATAAAGTCAAAATTATAAATCCTATAAGCTACAGTTAGATCTACTAAAGGATCATTAAATTATGTGTGCATAAAAGATATCTATGAGTAGGAAAAATTAATAAAATAAAACATTCCCTAGAATATGAAATTATCATGTTCATGGAGTATATGGAGGCCAACCATTTTTTCAAATTTAAAAATATCAATTATTTATTAAAATGAAAAAAAACGTAGAAGTATTTGATAGATTTTCGAACACAAGGATACTTGGCTCTCACTTGAGAGACCCAGGGCTATGAAGTGAAAGGTGGGAAATCCATAGTCTGTAAGGCTTTGAAGCAACATGGACGCTGCCAAGGGTGGGAGCTTTGCTCCCTCTTATCATAATATTCTTATTGACATAGGAAAAAGTATCCAATGGGAGACTGGAGATTCTTCTAATAAGTCAAGTGGGATTGGTTCTGGGACCAATAAGATGCAGGCGACCAACACAAATTTCGATGTAGGAAAAGATGTAGAGGTAGCGAAGAAAAAGTATTCTGAAATAACATGCGCCCCTGGAAGGAGAGCTTCACTCCATAACAAGAAAATTTCACATCCGTTCTAGTGTGGATCAAGCTATATTTGTCACCCTATGATTATTGGCTCCGAAAAACCCTTGGTGAATCCATGTTATTTCCTCTAAAGCCTCCCAATATGGACTGTCTTAGGTCGTACAATACACAGGGTCACCAAATCTTTCTCTATGTACCAATGTTTACAACCCTCAACGAATTGATGAGAAGATTAATTTTATCCAATCCTTAGAAGCCCTTCGAAGGAGGCACCCAATGTTAAAATGGATCTTGGTTGGGGATTTCAATATGATTCTTTTTCTGGCATAAAAGAAATGAGGAACTAGGAAAGATAGGGACTTTGAAAGTTCCCTAAATATGATTGATGGCTTGAAGTTGGTGGACCTAGAGACCTCAAATGGTATATTTTCCTAGACAAACAAAAGGGGAGGTAAATACTTGGTGGCTTCATGGCTAGACACATTTCTAGTCTTAGAGGAGTTGACCTTGCAAGGAATAGCTATGGAAACCAGCATCCTATATAGTAGCAGATCATACCATTGGCCCCTATCCCTGAATGCCCAGATTATGGGTACCCCAAAAAATAAACCCTTCTAGTTTCAAGGTTTCTAGCTGGATCATCCCAATTTTGTAAAAAAAGTGAATAAATGGTTGTAGGAAGCTAGAATTATGATAGGTTCTAAGATGTTTAGGCTACAACAAAAGATAAAGTTGATTAAAGAACAACTGAAATTGTAAAACAAACATGAGTTTGGAAATATTTTCGAAGGAAAAAAAAGGCAGAGAAGCTAAACTAGAAGCCCTTCAAATATCTATGGCAAAGGAAGGCTTCACAGAGGAAAATAAAAATCAAGAACTCTCCGTGCAATGAGAATGGGAAGAATGTTGTAAACAAGAATAAAAATTACGCAGACAAAAATCGAGGGTATGGTGGCTTCAAGATAGGGAGAAGACCACTAATCTTTTCCATCGTACCATGATCTCTCATAGAAATCACAACAGGATTTTTAGAATGAAAGATAAGGAAGGGAAGGTGGTCCACACTCCCATTAGAATGTTGAGCACACACTAGTCCAACACCTTTGGGATATCACATCAGAACCGCCAGGAGATAGATCAGGGGCCATCAATAAAATTATGATGAATGTTCCTAAAATAGTCACAGAGGAGCAGAATGAGAATATCAACAGGCCAATATTCATGGAGGAAGTAGAATAGGCAGTGCAGGATATGCCTAATGGAAAAGCACCTAGCCTTGATGGATTCGCAATCGAATTTTTCAAAGCATGTTAGGAAATTGTGGGGCGTGAGATAGTTGAGGTAGTCAAAGACTCGCGTAAGTCAGCTTTTGCTCTAAAATCCCTGAATGCTATAGTTATAACTTTGATCCCTAAAGAAAAAGAAACCAACACTCCAGATAGCTTCTGACCCATTTCTATTTGCAACGTAATCTATAAAATAACCTCTAAAGTAATTGCATAGAGGATAAAACCCCCACTCCCAATTATGGTGTCAAAGGAACATGTTGGATTTGTGGAAGGAAGGTAGGTCCTCGATAATAGAATCTAGGCCTGTGAAATCATTCACTCCCTTAAATATTAGAAAAAGGCCAAAATGATAATGCAAATGGATATTGCTAAGGTGTAGGACAAGCTAAATTGGGAATACTTAGAGAATCTTTTAAAATCCCTAGGATTCAAGCATCACTAGATATAGTGGATAATGTCTCTAGTTACCTCCACCAGCTTCTCAATCTTGGTTAATGGGTCCCCTACGTAACCTTTCTACCCAACAAGAGCCCTAAGACAAGGAGATATTTTATCTCCCTTTCTCTCTGTTTTGGCCATGCAGGGCCTTAGTAGAGCCATTAAATTCACAACTACTGCAAGGGAGATTAAAGGATTACAACCTTACATAGAATGCAAACCAACCAACCACCAACAATTTATGGACAACACAATGTTGCATGGAGTCCCCTTGGTTAAGGAGGCAAGGACCTAAAAATAGATCCTTGAGGATTTTGTTGTTGCCATAGTTATGTAGGTCAATCACTCCATGTCTATGGTTTTCTTTTTAATACTCACATTGCTGTGCAAAGAAACCTTTCCCTCATTTTAGGCTTTCAAAGGAAAACTTTGCCTTCAAAGTACTTGGGAGTACTTGTAATGGAATACGTAGGCAAGAAGTCAACCTGGGAGACCCTAATAGAAAAATTACAACACAAGGTTAACAGGTGGCCTACCATGCTTTAAACCTGGCAAGTAGGCTGGTGCTGACCAAATCAGTATTGTAGGAAATCCCTATTTTTTAATTATCTGTGCTCCTTTCTCTTAAAGGGATTCTAAACAAAATAAGAGAAATCCACAGAACATTCTTGTGGAATGGGGTAGAGGAAAAAAATGGGACTCTTATGAGTTGGGATAAAATTTTCAATCCAAAGTCCTAGGGAGGGTTAGGTCTTCGAGACCCAGAAAAAAAAAAAAATGAATGTTGTTTGTGGAGCCAAATTATGGTGGCGATGGATAAAAGATATTAACCTCGCCTGGGCGCCACTTTAGAAGGTTAAATATGCTCCACACTGGCACCCTCAAGCTTTGATCACATTTAATGACAGGATGATAAGATTTGCCTCATGGAACCCAACCTAGAAAAACCATGGACTGATACAAGGGCATTGTTCTTGGGAGGTAAGGAACGAGAAAACAACATTATTTTGGGAGGACGCATGGCAACAAGAACCAAAACTAGCTAGACTAGAACGAATTGAACTCCAAGAGGTGCTGCAATAAGAAGGCAAAAGGATGGTTCAACAATACTGTGACGCAGGAGGCAACCACCAAAATGGAGATAGTGGGCCATCTTAAACCAATTCAAACTACAGTTGCTAACCCAAATTACTCAAGGTCTGGATGAGGATCTTCAACTATGAAGGATTCTCCATTTGAAGGATGAGGATCAACTTCAATGGGGGAAGCAAGAAGGCGATCAATTTACCTTAAGGGAAGCCTAAAGATATCTTATGGAGGACCAATCAAATATTGAAGGGCCAAACTGGAGAAAGATCTAGTCATCTCAGTAGTGGACAAAAATAAAAATCTTTATTTGGTTGGTAATGCACAAAAATATATTCACTTCGTAAAACCTCTGTCATGGGGAGTTTTCTAGCCCCTCATGTTGTAGCCTTTGCCAAAGGAAGGAATAAACTATCAACCACTACTGAATAACTATGAATACACAAATGATACTATGGGACTGGGTTGCTCACATATTTCGACAATCAGACTGACAAAGAGACAACATCCAAGAGACTTTAAATAATTGGAGAGGAGAAATATTGATAAACAAAGTGGTCAGTCTTTCTTGGAGTTTATGTCTTGGATTATTGATCTGGGTCACATTGAAAGAGTGAAATCATCAGATATTCCAGGATAAATCCTCCTTGGTGTCGTCCCTAATCTCCTAAATTCTACAACAATTACAGGAAACAATCCCAAGTTGTGGGGCTCGAAAGGAAAATAACAATCCTATAGCACAAGAAAACAGAATCCTGGAAATTTTAGGTCTAAAAGGGATCCAACCTCCACTCCATAAGAGAAAGGAACCACAAGTGCAATGGTTTGCAATGATTTGGACACCCCTAATAGCAGGGTTTCTGAATTTAAATTTTGATGGGGCCTCGAAAGGCAACCTGGGTCACTCTTGAGTGGTAGGGGAAATTCGAGATAACATAGATAAACATTTTAAAACCTACTATTCTAATATGGGAATGATGACAAAAAATGCAGCTAATTTCCCAGATGTGGAACAAGGGCTAAACCTGCTGATCAGAACCAACATCCACCACTACACAATAGAGGGTGAATCAACTTTAGCAATCAAGGCAACAAGGAGGCTATAGTGCGACTCCAACTTAGGGAAGGTTATGAAGCACTAGCCCCTAAGTCAGATCATTTAGAGAATTCAAGGACACTTGGCTAACAAGCTAGAAAATGGGTTGGTGAATGAGGGAGCGGAAGAGTTGATGGTCCAGGGTGAATATGCATGGGAGGAAGTCTGAGTTCGGTGGCACATGGATGACTGCAACAAAATAGTTGAGCTGGACATGAGAGGAAGTGTTCAGATCCGGATGGACAGAGTGAAGTTGGGTACGCAACTCAGGGCGGGGAGGCAAACCCTAAGAAATGTTTAATGATCATCAAGAATCGAATAATAGGGTTGGATCGTAACCAACGCAAGGGACGATCGTTACATCAAACTAGCCTTGGAATCATCTATAGAAGTGTTATGTGGAGGTTAAAAGCTGGTGAGGTGGAAACAAAGGAGGTTACAAGACTGGTACAAAATCTCCTATCCCTAAGGACAATAATGATTATCAATAGAAGTGTTGATGTTTTTAGTTAATTCCCATGTAAAATCATGCAATAACAAAAGGATATCGACCAAAGAGGAACTAGGTAAGTAAGTGTTCCACATGGATGAATCTGTGTGAATTATCACACATAGATCAGGAAATAATGGCCAAAATAAGAAAGTTGCAGAGTAGTTCCATTTAATGCTGAGTAGAATAGTGGTTCACAGGAATATGGATCAAGGTAGAAATGTTTACTACAGGGGAAGGCCTATAGGCGGCAACCAACAACCACCCCTTGCAAACGAACAAGGATGGAGACTGCAACACGAGAAGTTTCTCAAGCTTATGAGGACCTTCTCCTTGAAGTTGAAAAGACCATTTTGGTGGTTAAAGAGCAAGAAGTCCAAGAACTAAGAGAAAATAAATCGGAGGGTCTTATGGCTGAAGAGGTAGATTGGGTGATCGATACATATGTTACTAGGACTCGAGAAACCCTTTATCATAAAACCGTGGATACATTGTGGCACATGAAGATGCAGAAGGGAAAAGTCATAGTGGAGACTGGTTCTCAGGGCACCCAGTCAAGTAATTTTGACATTCTCCAAAGAAGAGTGGAAATATTACAAACCAACCTGTGTACACTGGTGGACATTGAGCATCGTTAGAAGGAGTATATCAAATCCTTGGAAAAAACGCTTGATAATTTCCTGCACTATGTTCATCACCTGGACATCATTCCTGACAATGGGGACGATCAACTGGCTATTATTTGTCGTGTTTATGTGTGTAGTAAGAGAGGGGATCTATCGCATCAAGGCCGTGACCATGACCCTCTTGAGCCAACAGACCCCCTCGCAGGTGATGACCCTGATAATTAATATGATCTTATATGTATTTGTTATGTTTTTGGGTCTCGTTCCCAAAAGTCTAGTATATTCCTGTTATGTCTAGGACTTTTAAGCAAATAAAGTATGTTAGTCCCAGCTGCTGGGTTGGCAAAGATAAGTTGTTAGGAGTTATAGATGGATTTGGAGTCACTTTTCCTTTTGTAAAAATTATAAAAGTTGGTCTAAGAAGAAAAGCATCTGCAGTGTCATAATCAGGAGTCTGATGAAAATATGACTATACTGCAGTTGGTTGGTCTAGCTTCCAATCAGGCAGACTAGCTACAAAAGACTATGTATTTAATTTTATTTTGAATGATGAATAGAAGTACCACTACTTATTAAAAAAAAAAAAAAAAGATAGATTTTTGAATGCAATTTCAATGGTAATCTTTCACAAAAAAAAAAACTTTTTAATAAATATATTTTCAATTTAAACATAAAATTGAACTTTGTAAGTTATCTTGCATGCTCATGTCAAATTAGAAAAGGTTAGAAAAGGTAATAAAGAGGAATGAGCACACCCTTCCACCAAACAAGAGACCAATTTAAGATAACCCTTCTCATCCTCAGTTTCTCATGTCATTTATTTCCTAATTCTGTTGTTTTCTTGCTAATTCCAAGAGATCATGCTCATAGCAGGTTTGAATGCCATGTCATCATATGGTTGTACTTCCAAAGCATCTATTAGCATCAAACAATTGTGAAACGAACTTTATACTAGCTAACCTCTCGTTCCACCATCTAAACACTATGCAAACTGTATACAATACTCAATCACGCATTGTATAATGCCCCTGATTAATTTCCTTAGCTCTCTCATTTCTAAATTGAGGCTTGAATACCACATATAAGTACCCTCCTTAAAGATAAATTTATTTATTATTAATTTTATTTATAATTATCCCTTCCACTTTTTAATTATTACCTTCTCTATTTTTATGAATATAATCTTTTTTTCTTATATATTGTTTATTTTTACATAAAATAGTAAAATATATTTTACATTTTATTATTAAAGTACTGATAAATATGTTTTATCTAGAATTAAATCAATATAATATGTTTAAAGAGAATTAAAAAGTGGCGTAGTCTAACTTATAGATGAAATACCTTTTTTCACGAAAAAATTATGGATATTTGAAATCAAAATTCGGTAGAGATTTTTGAAAACTCAAATTTAAGTTGTTTAATATATAGATTTCTAATGCCCCGGGGGTTTTTTCATGGCGCTGAATCTCTTTATGCATTCAAAAATACATTTTAAACAACAAAAAATCACATTCCATCTTGAAATTGTTTTACTGGTGAAAAAGTTCTATTTCATCTATAAAGTAGACTACAACCTAAACTTTATGAATTGAAAATAATATATATATATATATATATATATATATATATATATATATTTTAAAGTGTATGGATTTGAAAACCATATTCATATAATAATAGCTTTTACAGTGTGGCTCTTGTTACGGGCTATTCGGCGATCAGGAGACCCTTTGACGAATGGCCGTCAATAAATCCCATGTTATTGAGCCATAAATGAACGGGGGCTGTATATGCCCACCGTTCGATTTTGCTAAGGCTGAAATCGAACGGTGGGCATATACACCCACCATTCATTTATGGCTCGATAGCATGGGAAATATGGCTCGCCTTGACGAACCCATGGTAAAGTGAACACGTGATCATGGCGGACAATTAAGAGAACACGAGGACGTTGTTGAAGCAATGTGTCATTGATGGAAATCCTGCATATGATACCCATCAAGTATATATCTGCAAACGATATCCCTGAGGTATATCTTAGCAGATCCATCAAGTATGTCAAATCATATCCATCAGGTATATCTTAACATATCCATCAAGTATGTCAAACCATATCCATCAAGTATATATCATGCATACTTCATAGACATCATATCAACAACAATTAAATTCAATGGCAAATGGTATTTCTCTAGTTAATATGCAGTAAAAACTAAACTTTATGTGCTAGGTAAGTATATATTAAAAATCTCAAATCTCCGCCTTAGAATTTCAATGATATAAATTAATTTTATTTTATATTAAAAATACATTTTTAATTTTTAATTTCTAAAATATTTTTAAAAAATACAATTTTGTTTTTAATTTAAAAATATGTTTCTAATTTTATAATTAAAAATACATTTTGTTTTTCTATTTTTTTTCTATTATGTAATATTCAACTACAATTAATTAATATTTTCATATATTTCAACCAACCAAAAAATTATAATTATATACTTTTAAATAAAAAAAAGTGTTTTATTTGTGTGTACAATATTTTCATAATTATTTAATTTTGCAAAACAATTTAATAAGTTAGAGAAAATCTAATATGTTTTTAAAAATCAACTACAATTATGAAAATATTCATGGAAATCTATTTTCATACTTCATGTTATGTGAGAGAATAATAAAATATTATTATTGTGGTTGGGTAGGATTAGATTCTCTGCCACAATACGAAGTTACAATTAACAAAATACCTTAATTTACTAATCAATGAAACTTAAATTGATTGGATTCTAAACATTAACACTAACTTGAATTCAATATTTTTACTTTAATTTAACTATATTTTTCTTGAGTGCATCGGAGTAGATGGTACCACGATATTACTCTGGACTTATGATGGAAGGGGAAATGTTAACCTCATACATATATTAACAATAATAGAGCCTAATTTAAATATTGATGTAATAGAAATGACACCTTAAAATAAAATAAAATAAATACCAACACCAAAGTTTATTAACATGGTTCATCTTTTGTTTTAGGCATATGAGTAACAATGCATAGTCATTACTGTACAATCCAATGCATAGTCATTACTGTACAATCCACGCCATAAACTTGATACTTACATTACATATTACAAATTTAACACTTTTATAACGTTAATATTTACATGACTTTGTGACTCATGTCATGAACATAGAACTTTGGGTTAAACGAGCCACATATGATCTAAGGTATGAACCCTCTGCTTTCTCCCCATTCGATGTTGTACTCCAGCACTTTATTGACATTTATGCCTTCTGTACACATATCTAGAAGGATCCCTCGATCATGGACAGTTGGTCAAAAGTTAACAGGAGTATTTGAGGTAACTAACCTCCTCTTCCAGCTCTAGAGTCGATACTCATTTGGTTGTTTTGTGTTAGGGTATGAGATATCTGTAAGTTTTGGATTCATACCTGGAATTTCTAGCCTTCTTGAATGGTTGTCCTCTTCCTTGATTTCCAAAACTCCTTTTACCTTTGCTATTGAATTTTCCATTCCTCTGATTGCCATGAGAGGAATTTTGATCATTGTCCTAGTGTGAGTCCTTTCTATTGGGGCACTCCCTTGCATAGTGACCTACTTTATCGCAAATGTAATATCATCCTTTTCTACCACCCTTAGGTCCAGCCTTTATTTTTGATTTAGTCCCGTAATTATTTCTTTTCTTAGCATGAGAAGAAAAGGCAGCAGGAGGACCTTTAGGCATGGGCATTTCTTGCTCTTCTAGCCCTATTTCTTCTTGAATGCATCTAGCCATTAATTCCTCGAAACCAAGAATACATTATTGTTCGGAAGAGTAGTCCTGAATATGTACCATTCGGATGGTAATCCCCCAAGAGTCGTCAGTGCCAATTCCCTATCAGTAATAGCCTCCCCAATAGATAGGAGATCGTTACTGATCTTGGTGATTCTTAAGAAGTATGCTTGCATACTCTCATCTTTGCCCTTCTTAATTTCCTTCAGCTTATTTCTAAGAAACAAAACTTGATTTGCATCATTAGCTTTAAATAAACTCACCAGTCTATCGTAGATTTCCTTATAGGTGTTCAGGTCAGAGATGTAGGCCACGAAGCTCTTATCAATAGAGTCCCGGATGATATTCTTTGTTTTGACTTCACCAATTTTCCATTTGTTCCTGGCAGCAGTGGGTGCATTTGATGGAGGCTCAACAATATCGCCTCTCACATGGTCTAACACTCCTTGATCTTCTAAGGTTAGATCGATATACATCTTCCATCCGTGATAGTCAATTTTCTCACGGAGCTTGTCCTCTGCTGGGAAGAGTTTTGAGGACCCCATAGCTCTTTTAGGATAGCCTTGCCACTCTTCTCTTCGGTGATTGCTCTTTCTCTTGCTTGGGCTTTGTCTTCACCTCAGCTCTGATACCATGTTAATTTTTGGTATGTTTTATGCTTATAGCAGTTTACTTTTCTTTCTTATTGTTATCCACAGATTAGCAATCACATGTACATAAAGTAACGTGCAGATGGAACATTAAACAATCAACAGAAAACAAGCCAAGACAAGAGACACAAGATGTGGCGGCTAGCCAGGGAAAAACCCCAATGTGGGGAAACCCTTTGATCAAATCTCCCTTTATCTTCAATAATTCAGCAGAGAGAAATAGTACATAAATCTGATTTACATTAGCAACATCAAACCCTAGATCAGTGAAACTACGGCAAACAATATCTTGCAAACCGACCATCGGATCGGCTTAATTCCTTCACCAAAAAATGCGGCCTTTAGAGGAGATCTAGATTCACCTACAGCGCAGTTTTGAGAGGCAGGTTGATGGTCAATGTTAGTCAAACTTTGGTTCTGCAATTGCAACCCTAAATTCTGCACCTTCCTTCCACATGTGAGAGAAGAGTCTCTTTTTGCGCAGGAGAGAAGAGCCTCTTTTCTGCGTAGGAGAGAGAGAGATGTGATGAGTTGAGTGAGTCCAAATGAGGAAAAGACCTCCTGTATTTATACACAACTGTTGATGATTGAGTAGATGCGACTGTTGGGCTTCTAAGCCTACATGAGTTGTAGGTCGGCTTGATAATTATTCCATAATCAAAATAAATTCATATCTCCATAAATACTTATTGGAATCGGATGATCTTTAGATCAATCCTACACCTCTTGAAGAGAGGAATCTAATAAAAAATATTATTAACCATGAATAAGATGACCCACATGGAGTTTGGCCCTAGTTGCCAATTTTAACATGAATGGTGCATCTATTGATAGGAATTTCCTTTTATTTTCTAGAAGTTATTCAAGATCATTCCCCCCCTTTTTTTTTAATTGTGCAATTTCAACTAAGTCATTTGGTACTTCCATGACTTGTAACAAGAAAACATCAAGTAAATCCCCATCGATTCCCATCAGTTGTTCTCCCATGTTGAGTCAAGATAGGTGATTTGGTTTTTCATTCCCTTTTCCTAGTCAAACTATAACGCTGAATTCAAATTCTTGAAAGACAAAAAATAAGTGGAAGATTCTTTCTTAGTGAACTAGTTTATTCACCAAATATTTTAAAGCCTAATGATATGTGAAAAAAGAAATGGATTTTCCAATAAATAATATTTAAATTTTGTAGAGTGAATAAGCTAAGCCTTCTTTTCCATTTAGTGAGACATATGACAGTAGTGATTATGTATTTTTCTCCATTTCTTTTTTCTCATTGTGGGAATGGTCTAATTTTTTTTTTTTCCGAAATTTCAAATGATAAACATGGGTTATTGAATTTATAGGAATATTGTATTTTTATAATGGTTGGCCCATTCGGTAACAAATATATCTCATTTTTTTTATATAGTTTCGATAATCAGAGTGTAATGTTAGCCACCAAAGACTAGCCTAAAGAATGTTGTAGGTTGTTGTATCTCTTGATAGTGGGCCTCATCCTAGCCCTGCACATGCTTCATTGATTACCCATTCTCTCTAATTTTCTATAAGTTGCACATCAATGAAGTACATCATCTAGTCCTAAATTATATAAATACCTATTCATTAGTGTGAATGGTGCTTATATTGATAGGAATTTCCTTTTATTTTCTAGAAGTTATTCAAGAGCATTCCCTTTTTTATAAGTTGTGCAATTTCAGCTAAGTCATTTGGTGCTTCCATGACTTGGAATAGGAAAGCATCAAGTAAATCCCCATCGATTCCCATCAACTTTTCTCCCATGTTGAGTCGAGATAGTTGATTTGGTTTATCATTCCCTTTTCCTAGTCAAACTACAACATTGAATTCAAATTCTTGAAAGACAAAAAGCCAGTGGAAGATTCTTCCTTAGTGAGCTAGTTTATTCACCAAATATTTTAAAGCCTAATTATATGTGAAAATAGAAATGGATTTTACAATAAATAATGTTTAAATTTTACACAGTGAAGATGTTAAGCCTTCTCTCCTAGTTTTAGAATAATTTTATTCAACTTTATTGAGTTTTTGATTGACATATACATTTAGATGGTTGATTGTCTCATTTCTTGGTTGAGATAAAATGGCTGCAACTATGAAATTCAAGGCATTGACATGAATATGAAACTTTAAGAAATCTTAGAATTAGAGCTTCGACTATTTTTCATTTAAGCAATTCAAAAGATGTGTTGCATTCATTAGTCCATATAAATATGACATTTTTGTAGATATCTTATTGATGGGGAAGATGATGTTGGAATATTGACAAATATATATTCTGTAATAACCATTATGCCCCATAAATATTGTTATCTATTTTGGATTTACTGGGGATTCATATAAAGAATGATTTTCTTTTAGCTATATCCATTTTGATGCAATCCTTACATACAACATGTCTAAGCAATATTCTGATAGTTGTTATAAAAATACATTTCTTAATGTTGAGGGGAAGTTGTATCTATTTACACCTTTTCAACATCATCCTAATACAATGTATGTGTTCCTTTAATATGCTATATACGGCCCAATCATCAAAGTATAAAGTAATGGTTTTGTAAATATATTCTTGAAAGTTGTTCACAATTGTTGACACCTAATCCTTGGGATTAGGTAAATCCATGTAAATATTGAGAATTAGAAGATGAAGAAACATTGGGAGATGAAACTCAAGAGTATCTCTCTCCATGTATATATATATGATCTATCTTAATTCAATAACAAAATTCGATTTGAGGAGTTACCTCCTTGCCTAACATGGTAAAGGAGACAACCCCCATTTGTAGTATTCTTTGCTCTATAACTCCTATGAATTACCACTATTCTTTACCAATATTCTCTGTCAAATATCTATCATTATCCTCTCTCCAAATTGAGTGAACGCTACCTATAAGTTGAAGCTGGTATATCTGTGCATTGAATAACTACGCATGACCTTTGTTTTCTTCTGAAAAGCATGTATGGTAACCAAGCTCAAATATTGAAGGTTTGTATTCCTTTGTTGAAGGGCCATATTCCTTTACTGAAGAAAGAGCTATCAATTTTTCACATGTGTTGTTGATTAATTAAAATCTTCTTGCCTTGCATTGAATGGGTTGGTGTCGATATTATTATAGGAGGGAAGACGACCACAGTAGAAGTCGAGTTGCTGTGTAGTAGAAGTTGAGGAGAGGTGACCATAGTAGAAGTTGAGCTGCTGCACACTATTGGTGTTGCTTGGTAGTGTTGACTAGTGAGTGCTTGTTGCATTTGACCTATGCATGTGAAGTTTATATCCAATTTTTAATGCTACAATGAAGTTAAGATCGAATGGTGTTGTTTGTTAATTAATTTTTAAAAGGTCGTAGATGGAAAAATAAATTCATGTTCATTTCATTTTTAAAAAATCCATACATTTGGTGTTTTAAAAATGTTTGGTATTAATGTATGAACTTTAGCTTTTATGAAGTTCATGATATATATGTGTGTGTGTGTGTGTGGAGTGATAAGAGTATATGAGGTGACACATTAATTTATTACGGAGATGTGACATGTTATATATGTCACATTAAGGAAATATTTTGAAGTTTTCTTTCCATCTATATAATTAAATAGAAACATCAAGAAAGGTTGTGATTTTGAATCAAAAGAAGATAGTATTTTTGAGAATGCATTCACTCATCTCCATAGTAGGAGTAGTTCTCATGCAAAGAGAACTACTATGAGTGGTCTAAGAAGATAACACACACTTTGGTTTTTAATGAGTTATGGAAAGGGGTTTGTGAAGGAGAAGGAGATAATGCACCTCAAAAGCGCACTTCAGATAAGGAGCCTGCCATTTGGGAAAACAAGAACATCAAGGCCTATGCCTTGATTGCAGCGTCATTAAATGAAGAGGTGAGTCTCCATATTTCTCCATTTTCAAATTCTTTTGAAGGGTTAAATAAATTGAAGGAATTGTATGACTCGCACTTTGAACTTGAAGTTGTTCAATCTTGTGTTGAAAAATGATGGCTCTCTTGCCTTAGCATCAGAAGTAAGATCCATCATACATGAAATAAAATCCACTGGTGTTGAAATAGATATTCCTCTCATAGATTATGTCAAGGCACCGTATCCCACCTATTCACATTATCTTGAGTCATTGCAAACAAGTGGCAATATTAAGGAGATTACCTTTGACTCCCTTGAGAAGTTTGCTAAGAGAGAGAAGGATTTTGAGAAGAAGAATACTCCTTAGTCTTCTGAAGACGTTGTGTGTCTTGCACATAGAGAGAATAATCATGCACAAGATTCTTCTAGAGGAAGAGGTAGCTGAAGAGGAAGAGGAAGGAATACTTTTAGAGGCAGAGTGATCTAGGTGGATGTTGGTGGCCACCCACCTATCCCATTTGGACCTCCACAACTGTCTCTTTCAGCTTTTTCAGTTTCCGTAATTGCAGCACAATTTACTATTTTTAGCAGTTTTTCGGGTCCTGAACTTCCGGAGCCATTTTGAGGCCCCAAACGACGTTTTTTGGGAAATCTAGGGGGAACATGGGTCCATGGACCCATGTTTGCCTTCCCAAAGTGGTAGTGCTTGGATAGATCTTTCTAACGAGCTATTGTATGAGTCAAACGGAGATCGTATGCCAAAGTTACGACCGCAGGAAGTTGATGTACCAATTTACCCAAACAGGGCCCACAGTTTGGCATTTCATCTTCTACGGTTAGGTTTTGGAATGTTAAGGTTTTCCATTGTTTCTCAAAAATAAATAGGCCTTTGAGCCTCATTGTAACACAGTTCAGAGGCATGTAGCCATCACATATCTTTTCAGAGATAAGCTACCATCACCCTAGATGGTTTATTTCCATTTTTGGTTGTAAGCATATTTCAGTATTTTCCATTAATGAAATGAAGTATTATTTCTGCTGCATTTTTGTGTGTATGGTTATCTCTATAATTTGTTGCGTTCTTGTTTAAATCTGGATCAGTGTTATCAGAGTGGTCTACTTTTTCTCTATTTTTCTTTGCATGTCCCCAACGAGGTCGGGATATAAGGAGTTAGGGCTTGAACTGGTCGAACCTTTGCAAGACCAGCCTCACAAAACCCGACGAACTCCCATGGTGGATGAAAAGAAAGATGAGGGGGCAAGAGATCCTATCAAAATCTTGCTCGAAGAAGCGCTCAAGCGACAAAGGAACGCGATGATGGATAGCTTTGCGCAGATCCTTCAGCGGCTACCCAGAGGTGACACATCAGCTTCCAACAGCTACTCTGGGAATGCCACACCTTTTAAGGTATAAGTTAATTTTGAAATCCCCATATTCAAGGGTAAAATAGATGCAGATGCCATAGATAAATGGTTAAATCTCCTAGAAGGATATTTTTCTATTCATGAATTTTCGAGTCAAGAAAAGATTGTTTTCACTCTTCTCAAAGCAGCCCCCCATGTCAAGGACTGGTGGGAAACCTACTGCGAGCAGAAGGATGAAAGTACAGGCTCACTATTTTCAGCCGCACCGACTTGGGATTCATTCTGGGATGCTGTCAAGGAGCAGTACTACCCTGTCAAAAGCTATGAGGACAAATACATCAAATGGACCACATTGCGACAGGGACGAGACCAAGATGTGTCGGAGTTCACAAACATTTTTCATACCCTTTGCACATAGTAGGGTATCAAAGATTCTGAGCTGCATTTGGTACTCAAATACCGCGGCTGCCTACACAGATACATCCAGGAAGAGATGGAGTTCCTGAACATCTCCTCACTTGGTACGACATACCGATACGCTGTCAAAATCGAGCAAAAGTTCAAACAAAAGAAGTGAGACTTTGGATCTACAAATCTGAAGCCCAAAGGACAAAGCCAAGGCAGGGTGACCCAAGACAACTCATCGAAACCACAAGAAAAGAACAACACCACAAAGACGAAGAAGGACACAGGAAAGTGGTGTGAATTCCACAAGAGTCCCACTCATAACACAAGTGAGTGTCGGACCAAGCAGTCACTGGTGGCCAAGTTGAAGGTTTCCGAATCAAATGCATGTTCCGACCCTGAGCCAGAACCTAACAACGGGAATGGCAAAGGGAAGCAGATCATTGATGCGGATCCTAGCACCACTATTGCCACCGCCAAGATCCAGAAAAATGAGACTGAAGACCCAGAGGAGGGGGAGCGCCTTTTCCACTCACAAATGTGGGTGAAGGGTTCACCGCTGCAATTCATTGTCGATAGTGGCAGCCAAAAGAACCTTATTTCAGTAGAGGTCATGAAGCGGTTGGGCCTACCAATCACACCACACCCGTAGCCATACAGTATTGGGTGGCTTCACGAAGGACGCGATCTCAAAGTTCGCCAGTAGTGCCGCCTTCCCTACAGCATCAAGCCCTTCACAGACGAGGTATTGTGTGATGTTACACCTCTGGATGTTTGTGATGTACTATTAGGCCAATCATACTTGTGGAGACGACATGCTATGTATGAGTCAAGGCCTCACACTGTCATTATTTCTTTGGGTGATTCATTATACAGGATACTGAAGGTAGCCCCACCTATCGCCACCTCTTTGATCACTACTAAGAAAGGCAACAAGCTCATCTCCTAGACTAGGAAATTCATTTTCTGTCTAGTTCACTCCCAAAGTAAGGGGAAGATCGTTGCTACATCCATGACCCCCGCAAAAGTTTCCTCTACACAGCAACAACAACAAAGGGATACGGTCATGACAGAACACAGGAACAACTTCTCCTCACCCACAAGGGCACCACACAAGTTTTAGGTGGGCGACAAAGTTTGGTTGCATTTGCAGAAAGAATGCCTTACAAGAGCCCATCAAAAACTCAGACCACTCCGACATGGTCCTTACACCAATACCAAGGCTACGGGAAACAATGCTTTGAAGCACAACATTCCTCCATTCGTTCGCTTGCACCAAGTGTTCAATGTGGACCATTGTCGACCATGCTTCCCACCATTTCTGGACACATCAGAGATTGTGTAACAACTCACCATAGACCTAGATCAGCAAAAGCTTCCTCATCTCAGGGAGGAACTCAACGCAATGGGGACCATTGCTTCCTAAGGGGGGAGGAATGATCCAAGTGGATGTTGGTGGCCACCCACCTATCCCATTTGGACCTCCACAACTGTCTCTTTCATCTTTTTCAGTTTCCGTAATTGCAGCAAAATTTACTATTTTTAGCATTTTTTCGAGTCCTGAACTTCCAGAGCCGTTTTGAGGCCCTAAACGACATTTTTTGGGAAATCTGGGGGCACCATGGGTATGTTTCCCTTCCCAAAGTAGTATTTCTCTGATAGATCTTTCTAACGAGCTATTGTACGCATCAAACGGAGATCGTATGCCAAAGTTACAACCCCAGGAATTTGATGTACCAATTTACCAAACGGGGCCCATAGTTTGGCGTTTCATCTTCTAGGGTTAGGTTTTGGAATGTTAAGGGTTTTCCATTGTTTCTCAACAATAAATAGGCCTTCGAGCCTCATTTGTAACACAATTCAGAGGCATGTAGCCACCACATCTCTTCTCAGAGATAAGCTACCATCGCCCTAGCTGGTTTATTCCATTTTGGTTGTAAGCATATTTTCAGTATTTTCCATTAATGAAATGAAGTATTATTTTCACTGCATTTTTGTGTATATGGTTATCTCTGTAATTTGTTGCGTTCCTGTTTAAATTGAGCCTCATTGTAACATAGTTCAGAGGCATGTAGCCTCCACATCTCTTCTCAGAGATAAGCTACCATCGCCCTAGCTGGTTTATTTCCATTTCTGGTTGTAAGCATATTTCAGTATTTTCCATTAATGAAATGAAGTATTATTTCCACTGCATTTTTGTGTATATGGTTATCTCTGTAATTTGTTGCATTCCTTTTTAAATCTGGATCACAGAGGGGGGTAGACAATTCTAAGGAGAAACATATGATCTTCATTGCATACGATGTAATAGAGATGGACATGATGCTTCCACTTGTAAGATTCCTTGGGACCGAATTGAGCAGGAAAGAAATGAAGGGAAAGGTAAAACAACTAACAAAGGGAAAGGTAAAGCACCCGAGTCCACTCATTATGTTTTGGCACATTGCAACATTGGTGTGACTGAGGAATTATTCAATGCTTCACTTTCTTCATGGAAAGATGATTGGTTGCATGATTCAGGAGCAACTTTCCACATGAATTTTAGGATATATTTCTTTGAACAATTCACTAATGTTGATGGAGTAGTATACTTTTTAAATAAGTTAAAACTCAAGACATCAAGGCTTGGGACCATCAGGCTCAAACTACTCAGTCTTCCATAATCTCTTCTACATGATGTTTTATACCTCCCGAAGCTGAGGAGTAACTTGTTGTCTTTAGTCCACATCCACCAGCAAGGACACACCATTAATATATTTGGTGGCAAGGTCGAGGTTAGAAAAGCATTAGTTCAGGTTATAAAATCATTATTTCACTAACTTGTCATGATAAGGATAGAATAAGAAAGACTTTTGAAGTTGCAAGGAACCTATGTTGTTGCACAAAACTTCTCATACAGTGCTCACTATGATGAAGGTACATTTCCATCAAGTCTTTTATAGCATGCTAGCTTTGGGAACTTTAACTATGACAACCTTCATTTTTTGAATGATGTTACTAGTTCACTTACAATTCCTAGGAAACTTAAGCAATGTGATGCTTGTATCTTAGGAAAGCACAACAAACAATCTTTTCATGATTCTCATTCTAAAGCACACAAAAAACTTGAATTAATTTATTCTAATTTGTGTGGCCCAATGCCCGTTCCTTCTGCAAATGGTAATAAATATATGATGGCATTTATTGATGACTACACTAGAATGTGTTGGGTTTATTTATTGAAGAACAAATGTGAAGCTTTTGAAACATTCAAGAACTTTCATGCATGGATTGAAAATGATGCACAATCTCATATTGGCTCTATTCGAACTGATAATGGAAAATAGGACACTTCAAATTAATTTGAAAATATATTCGCCAGCATGGGATCAAACATCAAACAACTAAGCCTTGTAATCCCAAATAGAATGTAGTAGCTGAAAGAATGAACAAGACAATCTTAAATATGGTACGTTCCATGATGTTTTTCGAGAATGTTAAACTGATGTTTTGGGCTGATGAAGTTCGATGTGTTGTGTATATAAATAATAGGTGTCCATCTAATGCTATCAAAAACAAGACTTTCTATGAACTGTGGTACAACCACATTCCTTCAGTGAATAATCTTAGGGTTTTTGGTTCCCCCTGTTATGCCTTGATACCTAAGGAAAAGAGAAACAAAATTGGTCCAAGGAGTCGCACATGTATCTTCTTGGGGTACTCAAATACCTTCAAAGCATACCATTTTCTATGATGAAGTAAATAATAAGTTTATAATATCTAGAGATGTGATATTTCTTGAATCTTCCAAGAATGGAAATGTTGTTGAGCGACAACTTGATCACTTGGATAGATTCTAACATGCATAGTATTTTTAAGAATTTGATAATGAGATTCCACATCTTGAAGGGGGAATTCCTATATTGGATCAATTTGTGGAATCTTCTTCTAAAGCACTCTCTCCCCCACATGAAGCTCAAACCACTGAAGACACTTTGAGTGATGTGATTGACAAAACTGGGAGACTAAATCATGTTTGAACCTCATCTCAGTCAACTGAGTAGCATATTCCATCTCAGAAAGGTCCTCCAAAATGGTTGACAAAAAAATTTGAAAGTCTTCACCCTGATGAGGTTGGAAAGAAAAGATAGGAACAAGAAGCTAAACTAGACAAAATGGAGGTGATGTAGAATATTTTGATTCACCTATTGATATGGATGTTTCTTATGTTTGTGAACTGAATTTGTCTATAGATTTTGAACCAACTCCCTCCAAATAAGACACTTCTCATGATCAATGGAAAGAAGCAATGCATAAAGAATATGATGCCTGGATAAAGAATGGAACCTCGAAGTTGGTTGACCCTCCATTGGCAACAGAACCAATAGGCTAAAAGTGGGTCTTCAAGGACAAGTATAAAGCAAATGGATCACTTGACAAGCACAAATCTAGTGTAACACCCTCCTCCCACATCTACCCTAGTAACCAGCCAATTGGGGTAAACATATGATGAAAGACCACTATGATATGATTCGACCTCCTAAGTCATGTTAAGGAAGTGGAAATTGTAGCAATTCTCACTATAGATCACCTGATAATGCAATAGACTAAAGAAAAATACTTGATCTACTTCTACAAACAAACTTGTGGAAGCTTAATCGATTTTGAGCAAGATCAAATAGAACACATATAATAGATGAAGAAGAAACAACCACACATGAACATAGAAGAATACTCTAGGGAAAGCCTTAGCTAAAAACCCCACTATTTGTATTATCATACAAGTGGAAATATCTCAGGATTACACAAAGCTTTAGCTCACAAGTTATCCAGCTCTCAATATAATCCCTCACTACTGCTCATGGATAGAATAGACAACACATATGCCTTCCTTCAGTCCTCCAAGCGTCCTATTTCCTTGCGCAGTTTCTCCTGGGTCCTCCAACTGCAACCTGTGTGATTCTCACCTCACACACAACACTGACCTCTGAGATAACTACACAATCCTAAAGGAGATAATTCCTTCTGCATGGATGAGTTTCCTATATAGAAAAATTCCTCCAAGTGATAGTACATTGTCCCTTCCTTTAATCTCAACTGGGTCTTTGTCTGAACTAACATGCATGAGTTATTTATGAGAGAATATTTAGCTATCTGGAGAACATTAGTTGCATGCACGCATGCATTAACTAACTAGACTCAGAATTAGTTCCTCCAACCATTTGGAACTAATTTAACTGGACTTAACTCAATTAATTGAGCTAACTAATTACAACTCAAATACAACTCATCCTTATCTCTTTAATTAGGGCATAACTTCCTCAATCAAAGGGATAATTGTTGCATGTCTTCACATAGAATTCATGTTTGATTTTCTCCAACTAATTAACTCAAGATGAGTTAATTAATTATTTTTCAAACAACTGTTGAGACAAAATTTAAATTTTAATTCCCAATTTTAATTCAGGGACTAATTAAAATTGGAATATATCCCAAAATGATATTTATAGCAATGCTATTTTTAGCATTTCTATTTTTTTGCTATTTCCAACAGAGTTGGAGTATATCTTGAAATGCTATTTATAACAATGTTATTTTTAGCATTTCTTGTTTCCATTTTCAACGAAATCGACATAAACACACCATACAAACCTTCAACATCAACATTAGGACCCTCAGGATAAGGAAACATGAGAAACAACTAGAAAAAAGAGAAAATGAACACACAACACCATGGATATCTAGGAAATAGAAAGTGTTATCACTCAGGATGTCCCTAGGCTCCTGTTTAGGGATACGGCCGAGGTAACCACAAACCAATATTTGGATTGCAGGTTCTAGCCCACCTACAATCAGAGAGGGCTCTCTCTTAATGATTCAACTTTGTTAATGATTTTAGGCTAGCTTTTGGCTCAGGTGTTTTTTGTTTGTGTTTGGATGGAAGGTAGAAATCTCAAACAAAGAGGCAAGGTAAGGTGTGATAAGTTTCAAACCATTGGGCATGGAGTCATGGATTAAGGCTAGCTATTGCGTTTTCTTAGTCACAAGAGGATTAAGGAGTGAGATAGCCACACATGATACAACTATCAATCTATTGAAAGGATGAAATGAAAATCAGAGATGAAAGGCAAAGGAGAATCATTTCATCATACTGAAAAAGAGGAGAAGTGGATGAATGGTTATCTAGGAGCAGCTAAGAATTCCTAAACTCTCATTCATATGTGAAAGAAACAGCGTAAACAAGATCATTTAAGTATACATGTTCATAGCTATTTCTGATGAAAACATGAAAAAATGCAGAAATTGAGCTTAAGGTGTAGTTAAAAAAATCCTCAGCTATTCTTCTTTTCTGCACTTTAGATGGCGGAACGGTGGTAAAACAAACATGAAAATTAACAGAGTTGAGAAACACTTATTGAACCATGTAGAAGCACAGGAATTTCGTAATCACTCCTCGGCCCATTAAACACATCAAGCAGTTTCGAAATCCATGCTTTTAGCAGTCTTTGATTATAGAAAGTATGACAATTACAGTGTGGGTCTCTGCTTGGAGAAAATGTCGAGAAAAGGATTAAGCAATTTCCTCGACTCACCCATTAACCAACCCCTTACTCCATCTTTCAGGGTGGTATATATAAGCAAAATATCAGAAAGTCATTCATTACAAATGACCTAAACAGGTCTGCTGGAAAAGCGTTTCTAAAACCTAAGTGTCGCTGGAATTAAATGCAGGTAAATCCCTTGGGCTGCGCCAGAGGCAACTGAATCAAAAAGAGTGCAATGTGGCCCTTGGAGGCTTGATGCGGTGCTGCTGGAATAACTGTGCTTCGAGATCTGTAGTTCTGTTATGGTGCGAGTTAAAGTGCAATAATCATGATTTGAGGGTTTTTGAGTGGCTTCGCCCTCTTTCTTTGACTTTGCTGGAAGGTATTAAATGTTCTCCTGCTTAGGGCCGCTGCTTAAGATTTTCGCTGATACTCTTTGCCGCTACATTGATGGCTTCCGCCGCCTGCTGATACTCTTTGACATGCTTGTTCCCTGATGATTTGATATGATACACTTTAATCTCTGTCATTGGTCCTTTGTTGTCTTTAAACCGGATTAATTTGGCAAAATCAGGCGATTTCGGGCTTTTTCGGCGCAAAACGGGCCAAGGAATCAAAAGATTCCCTGAAGATTCCCCAAAATGGCCTATTTCCTGTAGCGATGCGCGATTAGTGCTTCGCGCTAATCACGCATCGAAAACTGCCTCTGTTTCTTGTTTCGGAGCTCCGAAGTGCGATTTCTCTTCCTACGCGAATTTTCAGTTTCTTGGCTGCTGACGTCAGCATGACGTCAGTAGTACGGCAGATGACGTCAGCGGTGGGTCCTGGTACAGATGTGACATGGTGGGGTGCTCATACTTGAAGGCGATGCGATGGACTTCTTCCGATGCGATCGCAAAATCGCGTTGGCGGGGAAGGGGAAGGTATTTATTTGGACATGTGACGCTTGCGACTGTCGATCGCCGACATCGCGATATCGCGTCGAGTAACGACGGATGGGGCATAACTTCTATGGTGAGAATATTGCGATCTTGCGATGCGAGCTGGCTTTCTAGGGTCTCCGGAGTGTTAAGGAAGTCGGCAAGGGGTTTATTGTGGTCGGAGGGAGTGAGTAAGTGGGTCAGAAAGGCATTTGAGGCTTCGGAAGGGGTCCGATAACCTAAAAAAAGGATTTTATACTTTGGAAGGAGTCCATTGTATTTGGAAGATGGTTTGAAGGGGCAGTGTGAAGACTCTTGCTAAGTTTCAGGTAAACTGAGCAATTCCCGAGGGTACTTATGGTTATTTTTCAACCAGGGGGAGGGATATTTACATAGGGGATGATTTACATAGTTTTAGTAGGGGGATGCGAAAATATAGGGAGTTAAATAATAATGTCAGTAGTTAATATGGAGATGGTAAGAAAGCGCTAAGTTTGGGAGATCTTAGGCTGCAACGAGGGGACAGAACCTTATAGAGAGAGTATGGAATATCTTTGAGCAAAGCAGATCTTTACTCAAGCTAATGATATGAAAATGATGGAACTTTAAGAGGTATCAAGCGGATCTTGACCTCTTTTTGGGGAAATTAGTTAATGCTTGGGGGAGATGGAGAAAGGAAGTTAGTTATGCCTATTTTTGAGCTTCTCGCATAGAACTGCCTAGTGATTGTGTCCTGAGTAAAGATGATACCTGGAAACCTGGAACTGATCAGCAATCAAGATTCAGCAACCTCAAAACTACCTATCCAGCCTACTTACCTAACATTTTTTCTTCTTTTGGTTTGGGTGCACTTAGATTTGCAAACCCATCATTCCAATTTTTCTTTTTCTTGCTTTCCTATCTACAGACTACCTTTATTTCATCCGAGGGCCCAGATTAAGCTGTTGGGTTCCTTTGATTCTCTACCTATCTAAGAATCTGCCAAGATTAAGCTGCTTGGACAGATTTTCATTCTCTATATTCTAAAACAGGAAATTCAAACCTAGGGAGACCAAGATTAAGCTGTTTGGACCTTCCTTCAACTGAAAATTATGCAACACTGGAATAACTTCTCAAAATTTGGAAGGCAATTAAATGAACTCTGAGTAGCCTTCTTCGCTTGGAGACTGTTAAGCAAATATGGAGCATTGCAGCATGCAAAGTATGACATATTTGGCCTGTGAAAATGTCAATCATGAAATATGAGTAACCTGCTGCAGCAGGAGGCTAACAGTGGCTCCACTTGGGGATAGTTTCTCCTTGTGAGAAGCCAAGAACAGCAGGTTAGAATGCCTTAGTCTTTAATTGTTGATGTTCTCTGCAAAATTCCCTGTGCCGGCTACCTTATTAATCCTACCTACCTATCCTAACCAGCACTTACTTTGCTGTCAGGTGAAATCAAATAACCAGTGCAGCCACTTAAGCAACTGTAAAAAGAGATGAACCGCCTGACTGATTGTTAATGAACTTGGAAGCACTATTCGGTCATGTGCCCCTATAATCAAAATTGTGGCATAGAAAGGCTACTGCTGATGTATTTGGTCCTCACCGAGAAAACATGCTAAAGAACCTGAGTCAAGAAGAAGTTCTATGTAGTTTGCAATAGGATCAATAAAAACATTATGTGGGATAGTTTCTTCTGGGCCTTCTTGGTCAGATGGAATAGCTGCATCCTCGGTAATAAGCCCTGCAACTAATCCTTCAGTCTCTGTCTTGAAAACAAAATTATCCTCAATCTGTAAGTCAGAAGGTAGTACCATTTCCCCATGGCTTGGGGAAGGAAGACTTCGGAGAAATTATTTAGGGTCGCGAAAACTATATGACTGAATTTGAGATTGCAAGAGTTCAATTTCATTTTCATATCTTTCAACAACTAACTCAAGAAAAGGGTTACTCGGGCGTCCTGTTGTTTTTAGCAACACCAATCTGAAAAATTCTTCATCAAGCTGAAGTTCTGATAAACTCTCCCTGAATTCATCTAAAGCTTTATCAAATGAAAGATCTTCCACGAACCCGGTCATCCTATCTTACTATTAGTGCTTTGGAATATGGACTATTTGGTTGTAAAATTGGTTCGTTCCTCAGTGGAGCCTTGATTGAAAATGAAGTGGAGTCGCCAGGTGGATGCCTTAACTTTGAAGTGCCTGATCTCTATCCACCATCAAAGATCAGAACTGAACATGAAAAGCTCTGAAGAAAAGGAGCACTTTCTCCAGAAAGCGGGGTTTACAGTAATGAACAAAGTGATTTAGGTCCCCAGCGGGGTCGCCATTATGTTATCACTCAGGTTGTCCCTAGGCCCCTGTTTAGGGATACGGCCGAG
Source organism: Pinus taeda (assembly GCA_000404065.3). NCBI lineage: Eukaryota > Viridiplantae > Streptophyta > Pinopsida > Pinales > Pinaceae > Pinus > Pinus taeda. Next base: position 123,578 of record APFE031619350.1, on the reverse strand, counting down.
GTAACCACAAACCAATCTTTGGATTGCAGGTTCTAGCCCACCTGCAATCAGAGAGGGCTCTCTCTTAATGATTCAACTTTGTTAATGATTTTAGGCTAGCTTTTGGCTCAGGTGTTTTTTGTTTGTGTTTGGATGGAAGGTAGAAATCTCAAACAAAGAGGCAAGGTAAGGTGTGATAAGTTTCAAACCATTGGGCATGGAGTCATGGATTAAGGCTCGCTATTGCGTTTTCTTGGTCACAAGAGGATTAAGGAGCGAGATAGCCACACATGATACAATTATCAATCTACTGAAAGGATGAAATGAAAATCAAAGATGAAAGGCAAAGGAGAATCATTTCATCATACTGAAAAAGAGGAGAAGTAGATGAATGGTTATTTAGGAGCAGCTAAGAATTCCTAAACTCTCATTCATATGTGAAAGAAACAACGTAAACAAGATCATTTAAGTATACATGTTCATAGCTATTTCTGATGAAAACATGAAAAAATGTAGAAATTGAGCTTAAGGTGTAGTTAAACAAATCCTAAGCTATTCTTCTTTTCTGCACTTTAGATGGCAGAACAGTGGTAAAACAAACATGAAAATTAACAGAGTTGAGAAACACTTATTGAACCATGTAGAAGCACAGAAATTCCGTAATCACTCCTCGGCCCATTAAACACATCAAGTAGTTTCGAAATCCATGCTTTCAGCAGTCTTTGATTATAGAAAGTATGACAATTACAGTGTGGGTCTCTGCTTGGAGAAAATGTCGAGAAAAAGATTAAGCAATTTCCTCGACTCACCCACCAACCAACCCCTTACTCCATCTTTCAGGGTGGTATATATAAGCAAAATATCATAAAGTCATTTATTACAATTGACCTAAACAGGTCTGCTGGAAAAGATTTTCTAAAACCTAAGTGTCGCTGGAATTAAATGCAGGTAAATCCTTTGGGCTGCGCCAGAGGCAACTGAATCAAAAAGAGTGCAATGTGGCCCTTGGAGGCTTGATGTGGTGCTTCTGGAACAACTGTGCTTCAGGATCTGTAGTTATGTTCTGGTGCGAGTTAAAGTGCAATAATTATGATTTGAGGGTTTTTGAGTGGCTTCGCCCTCTTTCTTTGACTTTGCTGGAAGGTATTAAATGTTATCCTGCTTTGGGTCGTTGCTTAAGATTTTCGCTGATACTCTTTGCCACTACATTGATGGCTTCCGCCGCCTCCTGATACTCTTTGACATGCTTGTTCCCTGATGATTTGATCTGATACACTTTAATCTCTGTCATTGGTCCTTTGCTATCTTTAAACCGGATTAATTTGGCAAAATCGGGCGATTTCGGGCTTTTTCGGCGCAAAACGGGCCAAGGAATCAAAATATTCCCTAAAGATTCCCCAAAACGGCCTATTTCCCGTAGCGATGCACGATTAGCGCTTCGCACTAATCGCGCATCGAAAACTGCCTCTATTTCTTGTTCCGGAGCTCCAAAGTGCGATTTCTCTTCCTGCGCGAATTTTCGGTTTCTTGGTTGCTGACGTCAGCAGTATGGCAGATGACATCAGCGGTAGGTCTTGGTACAGATGTGACATGGTGGGGTGCTCATACTTGAAGGCGAAGCGATGGACTTCTTCCGATGCGATCGCAAAATCACGTCGGCGGGGAACGGGAAGGTATTTTATTTGGACATGCGACGCTTGCGACTACCGATCGCCGACATCGCGATATCGCGTCGGGTAACGACGGATGGGGCATAACTTCTATGGTGAGAATATTGCGATCTTGCGATGCAAGCTGGCTTTCTAAGGTCTGCGGAGTGTTAAGGAAGTCGGCAAAGGGTTTATTGCGGTCGGAGGGAGTGAGTAAGTGGGTCAGAAAGGCATTTGAGGCTTCGGAAGGGGTCCGATTACCAAAAAAAGGATTTTATACTTTGGAAGGAGTCCATTGTATTTGGAAGATGGTTTGAAGGGGCAGTGTGAGGACTCTCGCTAAGTTTCAGGTAAACTGAGCAATTCCCGGGGGTACTTATGGTTATTTTTCAACCAGGGGGAGGGATATTTACATAGGGATGATTTACATAGTTTTAGTAGGGGGATGGGAAAATATAGGGAGTTAAATAATAATGTCAGTAGTTAATATGGAGATGGTAAGAAAGCGCTAAGTTTGGGAGATCTTAGGCTGCAACGAGGGGACAGAACCTTATAGAGAGAGTATGGAATATCTTTGAGCAAAGCAGATCTTTACCCAAGCTAATGATATGAAAATGATGGAACTTTAAGAGGTATCAAGCGGATCTTAACCTCTTTTTGGGGAAATTAGTTAATGATTGGAGGAGATGGAGAAAGGAAGTTAGTTATGCCTGTTTTTGAGCTTCTCGCGTAGAACTGCCTGGTGATTGTGTCCTGAGTAAAGATGATACCTGGAAACCCGGAACTTATCAGCAATCAAGATTCAGCAAACTCAAAACTACCTATCCAGCCTACTTACCTAACATTTTTTCTTCTTTTGGTTTGGGTGCACTTAGATTTGCAAACCCATCATTCCAATTTTTCTTTTTCATGCTTTCCTATCTACAGACTACCCTTATTTCATCCGAGGGCCCAGATTAAGCTGTTGGGCTCCTTTGATTCTCTACCTATCTAAGAATCTGCCAAGATTAAGCTGTTTGGACAAATTTTCATTCTCTATATTCTAAAACAGGAAATTCAAACCTAGGGAGACCAAGATTAAGTTGTTTGGACCTCCCTTTAACTGAAAATTGTGCAACACCGGAATAATTTCTCAAAATTTGGAAGGCAGTTAAAATGAACTCTGAGTAGCCTTCTTCGCTTGGAGACTGTTAAGCAAATATGGAGCATTGCAGCATGCAAAGTATGACATATTTGGCCTGTAAAAATGTCAATCATGAAATATGAGTAACCTGCTGCAGCAGGAGGCTAACAGAAAGGATAGGAAAATCCATTGTCAATCTAGTAAATCTTCCATGCCAGTGACAAATCATGACAAATAAACCACACACATATTCCATGCATGCAAAAACTAGTGAGAAAAACATACACACAACTTGGTAACTGCAAGAAAACCCTGTTGTAGCTACTGATCCGAATGTCCTATTGTGCTTTCCTACTCTTCCTTTTCCTTATTGCTCCAAAAATCCAAGTATGCTACACCGTCCAAGAGTGCTCCAAGAAAACTCTAAGTGTCTAAGAATGAGAGAGAGAGAGAATAGAGAGAGAGCTCCAAAACTGAATTGACAAAAGGTTACCAACTGATCCTCATAAGCCTTTTTATCAATCAGGCCTCTATTTTCTTCATTTTCCTTCAATTTACTCCTCACATGCAATCTGTGACCTTTCACCTCCCTTTTCTCCTAATTTCCATTATTTTCATAAATAAATGTGCCAAAAATGCCATTTTCCTTTCCAAAACCTTAGTCATTGCCTTTGCCAATTTCTTTAGACATTAATAACCAAATGAACGCCCACACTAGGATTTCTAGCCCAATATTCAACCTGGAATAAGTGTCCCATCAATTGTGGTTATTATTTTTATTACATGGAATTTTCACTAGGGTTGTTACATCCAGGTTTGTGGAAAAAGGTTTTTCACAAAAGGAAGGGGTCAAATATGAGGAGAATTTTTCCCCAATAGAAAAATGGGCTACCATCCGGACACTCTTTGCCTTGGTAGCATAGAACGGTTGCAAAGTCCATCAAATTGATATAAAAACTACTTTCTTGAATGAAAATCTAGAAGAGTGTTTTTATGTCCCAACCAGAAAAATTTCTTGTGAAGGGACAAGAACATAAAGTATATAAGCTTGTAAAATCCTTGTATGGCCTCAAGCAAGCACCAAGAGCCTGGTACGAGAAGTTAACTAAGAATATTCTTAAACTCAACTTAAAACATTATGATCCTGATGATGCAACTTTGTTTGTCAAGAAAGTTGGTAAAACAATTGTATACCTTGTGCTGTATGTAGATGATATTATGATGACAAGGAACAACGAGAGATACATTGCATCCATAAAGAAGGAATTGAGGAAATGTTTTGAAATGACAGATTTGGGCTATGTTCACTACTATCCTGGTATTGAAGTAACTCAACATCTGAAGTTTATATTCCTCTCTCAGAAGAAGTACATTGGAGATCTGTTGAACAATTTTGGCATGGATGAGTGCAATCCTTTGACTACTCCAATGGAACAGAACTTAAAGCTCACATCCATTGAAGGAAAATATTTTGAGGATGCAACAAAGTATAGATAACTTGTAGTAAGTCTCAACTACGTGACTACTACCAAACCATACAATTAATTTGTTGTTGGAATCCTCTCCAGGTTTATGCAAAATCCTTGGAGAGTCATTGGTCCACTGCAAAAATATTTCTAAAGTACTTGAAGGGAACTCAAGAATTTGGACTTAAGTATATATAGGTGGGCGACTTTAGCTTGATTGGATACTCTGATTCAGACTTTGATGTAGATAAAGAAATTGGGGTATATACTTCAGGTTATGTTATGAGTCTTGGATCAGGAGCTGCCTCTTGGAGGTCACACAAATAATCAGTTCCAACAGATTCCACAACTGAGGCAAAATATGTGGCAGCAATTGAAGCAACAAAGGAAATTGTGTGGCTTAGGAAAATTCTTGAAGATTTACAGGAGAAACAAGTGCATTCAACTTCTCTCATGATTGACAACACTTCTACAATAAAGTTGGCCAAGAACCCAAAGTTCCATGATCGAATGAATGACATAAATACAACATACCATCTAATTCAACATCATGTTGAGGCCAAGGAAATCCACCTATGCCATCATTCCACAAATGAGTAGATTTCAAAGATCTTCACCAAAGCACTTGAAATAGAAAAGTTTGAAAGTTTCGAAATGATGCTTGGACTCACCAACATCCCTTCAGATTAAGGGAGGGAATGTTGACTCCTCATCTTTGGGATTATCTAAATCCATGTAAATATTGAGAATTAGAAGACAAAGAGACATTGGGAGATGAAACCCAAGCGTCTCTTTCTCCATGTATATATCTATGATCTATCTTAATACAATTTGATTTGAGGAGTTACCTTCTAGCATGAAAATAATTACCATTGAAAAGACTATAAGAGTGCTCATCTGTTTGAATGACATTACTTTGTAAGAAAAAGAGAAATTTTTTTATGGTAATTTCATTTTCTCTTAGGCTTATGCAACAACTGGTAATCAGTTGTAGGCTTAAAAACCATCAATGAAAGAGTAACATTTGTGTCTCGTGAACTAATCTATAATCTCATCAATAAAAGACATCGAGAATGGATCAATTACCATTACTTTGTTCAGTACTTAGAAGTCAATGCATATTATAATTTTTTTGTCATGCCCATTCTAATTTGTCAATGGGATATACTAGTGCAGATAACATTCCTTCAATTGCTTTGGGAACAATGTGTTTTTACTTATGTACTAGCTTATGTGGTCATTTTTTAATTATATTAGAACTTCGGATGAGGTTAGTTTTCATCTCCCCCGTCTTCTTTACTAGTCCATTAAATCTCTTTAATATTGCATGAAAACATCTTAATACTTTCAAAGTAAGATGACTATTTCTATTGTTTTATTTTTTAACGAGTACTTTCCTATTCAAGTTATTTTTGGTCGCTCATCTATAGAAATATTATATTATTTTGGTTTACGTCGATACTCATCCATTTAAGTGGTTTTGATTCAATCATTTCTCTGTTTCCTTCGACAATTTGATTGTATGTCGGTGGGAAGTCAAATATTTTAAACTTGTAGTTGTCTTCACTGGATATTTTCAACACAATTTTTATTGTTTTATTCATCTCTAGATGATCTTTCCTCCACTTAAAACTTATAGTTAGAAAAATTACATTTTCCATATTTATATGATGACTAGTCAATTTTTCATGGAATTCAACTATATTACAAGTTGAGTTTGACCCTATGTCAATTTTTAATTTCCCTTTTTTCAATATATCTTCTCGGTATGGCTTCTCTAGGAATTGATTTATTTCCCAGATCGCCATGAATATTTATTTTTTACCTATTATAAATTTAAATTTATTTATGAAGTTGTTTTTATCTTTGACCAAATAAAGTATCTCTCCTAGCTACTTCAATTTTATACCAATTGTATGATATATTGTCCAAAGTATTTGGGAACACATGGGGTAAGAAATGGTAGTCTTTGTAGCTAATTCTTCTTCATTCATTCTCACATTGGTTGATATGGGCTACGTGATCATGTCATATTTTGAACCTTGGGATTTTGGCCTAAGAAGATAATTTATGATCACCCAATATTTTTATAAAGTATGTAGTTGGAATCATCCAAGGTTGCAACTATAAGGTGTGTTTCTCCTAGCATGTTGTTGCTTGTCCAACGAATGACTAGACAAAAATTTCCATCTAATTGGTCTCATCAATTTCTCTTGAAACCTCATTAGCATGGTTTGCTTTTACATCTATTCAATGTCAAGGTGGGTGTTTTTTGTGCCCTTCTTCTTATATATTATTGCATTGCTTTTATAGAAAAAGTGATTCTTTTTTATGGGGATGTCCTTAATTTACCAACATTCCTTGTTACTTAACTCATAGATTTCCATTATCCACTCGTATAGTGGAGTGTCAAAGTTAATTTGGCCTACTAGTATTGGAAAACCTTGTAATATACATCTATTTACATTTTTTTTTGTTATCTTCATTTTGATTGATGATTTCTATAGCTTTCTAACCACATTTTCTTCATCCATATATTGAACCTATGGATTTTCTTCTTTGGGGACTAAAGGAATTATTATTTTCCAAACTTTAATTTTAGTTTAAGGAGATAATAACCTTCTTCTTCTTTCCCCAAGGATAACTCACTAGTGATGTATATGCAAGTATTCCTTTGAATAATGCATTTACCTAAAATTCAATTCTATTATGATACCCATTATTATCATATTTACACATGAGAAAACACCAATTGATTCAACGAATTGTTGACCCAATAGTTTCAAATAATTCATTCTTTAATGCGATTATGGCCTTCCCAATTTTATTTAGGTATCCCTTGGGAGAATGTTGGCTTGGGAGCTTATTGATAGGGATTTATCGTCCATTAAAAGTTAGGAGTACTCTCCAGTATGAGGTCCCAAGTAGACCTCACATCATTTGGTATGAGAGACCAATTCAGATTCTAAACCGATAACCATTCTCAATTTGAGAATTACCATGAGATAGGGATGTTCATCATAGAATGGGGTTATGAATTCTAAGATAAACCTAAATAATGCACTAAGATAAAAACGATAAGAAAGTGAGTGGTGAGAGATAGATAAGAAATATGAAGTTATGAAAAAGTAAACACATAATTTCACAAGAAAGGAAACAATTAGATGTAATCTAGGATAAAAATAGGTGTTTAACTCGCTAGAAAAATGAAAAATAGTCATAATTTAGATATAACAAGTACTCATTGATGAAAATAGAAATTGAAATAGTAATAATGTTGGAAATAACATCTAACTTACACAATGTTACATACCCTAGCAGAATATATCCCACATAGTACATACATGCATGAAATGTTCATGAATAGTCATTAAACAAGTACTGGATGCATGCAACCTAACAATTCCAACAATGACCTTTAAGGATTTTGAATATTACAATAATACGTATAGAAGTACCAACTGCCGATAGCATGATGTTGGCACTGATTTCAACCATGGAGTTAAATAGATGGGCATTGATGTCAACAATTAAGTGAGCTCTTACATAATGATTTGAGGATTAGTTCAAGTATCTTTCTATTGCAAAAGCTTGGTAAGATGCCTAGTGATGTTGTGGTGCAAGTGGTTTCAGTTTTTGGCAATGATTTTTATCTTTTCCCTAAGTTTTAGTACAAATGTTGTTAATGGTTTCCTGATATTAGAGTTTATAGTAAAGATCACCCAGATTGTCAGTGGCATAAGGGCCTCCACAACCCATATTAAGCATGGAAAAATGGCACCTATGCCTATAGGTGAAGAAAAAAGAAAACCTTTGGCTAAACCAATGAATTTTACTAAGGAATTATATAATAACAATTCAATTGATCAAGTCTATAATGCCTCTATTGAAATTTGGTCTTCAAGGGGTCTAAACACAATGATTGTTGTGGTTGTAATATTAGTGCACTGAATTGATTGCATTGACTTGGTCCAAAACAATCAGTGTGGTTTGGTCTTGTGGTTTTATTAATGCAACCACATTTATATTTGGTCTGGTCCCCATGGTCATGGAATGCATTGATGTAGCTGTGTTGCGTTGAAGAGGACCGAACAAGTTTCTTTAATATGCCTTACATTGGATATTTTGGAGGTTAGAATTTGTGATATTTGATCACTGTGCATAATGGTTGAAATATAGTGCATACCCTCTATAGAGATGTGTTATGTCTTTGTAAAATTAAGGTTATTATGTGTGTGTACCTCTTGGTGTGTATGATGCAATCCCTAAAGAAAGATGAAGCCTACAATCTGAGGGCTTGTAGATAAAAGGTGTACCTTTGAAGGGGTGTTGATTTTTCTATGAGTTAGGAGTTGTGCGCACCCTGTGACATGTGCGATGGATACATAAATGGTGTATTTGATTGATCTTGTCATATGTTGAACATATAATTGCAGAGCTTAGATCACTGGCCAATGTGGAGATATAAATAAATTGGCACTTTGCATTGGATCAAGTGGGTTGTCTCTGAGGGTCAAAGTGAGTGTGTGATGTAGCTTTTGTATTAGGATTGTGATATATGAAAGGATAGATTTTATAAATAGATTGAGTATGCATTGTGTTGGTGCAATGAGAAATTGGGTGTAAAGTGGATTGAATGCCATGCAATGTTGAGTGCGCATGGGTATGTTGTTGTGCAATTGGAGGCCAGTTGTGAATATATTAGAATGTTGCATGTTCCAACATAGTTTGTATATCGATGGAAAAATGGATTGTTATTCTTAAAGTGTGTTGTTTGTTGGCATTTTCTATATCAGAGACAAAGTGCAATTATAGTAGGGGGTCAATGCATGTGACTTGTGTGATGGTGAAATCTGGAGTTTAATGGAATGTATTTTATTTAGTTCTTATGAGAAAGATGAATCAATCTAAGTTAGTGTTGGCTAGGCATTATGTAGCCTGAGCAAAGATTTTGTGATTACAGGCAAAGTATTGACAACATATTTTGTGTTACCGAAAACATTGTGATTTTGCAAGGGTAAATATATTTGAAGTTGTGTCTCCTATTGGGTTGCTAGTGTTGTTTTCATGATTATATGCCACATATGCATGCAACTGCAAATAATTCTTGATATATTTCCATGTACTATTAGAAGCACTATATTTTCATAGTATTGTTGTAGCTTACATTCATGTTGGAGTGATAGTGCTAGTGTGTTGTACACTAATATTATATGGTTACTGTGCCTTGTAAGAGCGCACGTTGGTGTTGTGTATTGTTTTAGGTCAGAATATTGTTGCTTTGGTTGAGGGAACTTGTAGACTTGGTGTGAGGGTTTGAGACAAAGTTTGTTGTCATCAGGGTTTGTCAGTAAGGACTAAGTATGTGTGAGTTTATTGTTGCTAGAAGTTGATGGCTTAATGTATTGGTGTAGATAATGCAATATGATTTATTGATTGAGGTTGATAGAACTTCATATGTTACTGCTGAGTACTGCTTAATGCATTGAGGTGAGTGTTGTTGAGTTATGGATTGAGTCAACAGAGGGTTTATATTTAGTTTAAATAGAGGAAGATTACATGGGTCTAGTGTGAAAATAGATGAAACATGTCCTACAATTTATTGAGAAGAGATTGGTGGGTCCAATATGAAAATAAATGAAATTTGGTCTGCAAGAATTTGAGGGTAGGGGCCTTAAGTGGAAAGTGGTGGTTTGCTAAGGGAGTGGCAGATTCCTTTAGCTAGTGCCTTGAGAAACTATTGGAGGTAGGGGCTTGCAATAGGTTGGCGCATACATAGTTGTGGAAGTGGTGCCTTCCAATAGGTAGGGCCATGGAGTCAATGGATTCTTGTGTGCACCCCAAGTTGGGGCTTGCACAACATAGGTGGTCACTGATTAATGTAAGTAATATTTTCAATAAGAAGAAGACAAAGACCAAATTTACATTGTTTTTTCTCTTGGAAGGGTTTCCACCTAATATCCGGTGTCCCTATGTGCCTTGACGATTTATGTGTTATGCATTTCTAATCTCATAATTTACTTGTACTTATGTTGCATATGTTATATATTGTTCATATACATGATGCTGATTTAATGTTGATTTAGTTAATGATTTTCAAAAAAAGGTAAAAATTGTTTAGAATGATGCATGTGACACAATATTGATTTCTCCCCCCCCCCCCCCCCCCCCCCCTCTTAATATTGTCAAGCTCCCAACAATTGGTATCAGAGTGGTTGTGTTCAGGTGTAGCTTCACCACTAAATGATAGATCTGGGTAAATGTTTTTCCTGATGGATCATCAAGGAGTGTCCATGCTCAGTGCTACAAACTATTAGGGATGGAGTGAAAAGGTTAAATTTGTATCATTAGCTTGTGGATCTAATGTTTAAAAGTTAGTGTGTGAAGGATGTGGCAAAGATCCCCTCTCAGAAAAAGTGCAACAAAAAATTGTGCAAGCAAAGTGACAATATTCATAATGAAGATATAGAGAAGATAGTGGATCTGACATCTGCAAAGGACATATGGGAGAGATTGTAGATCTTGCATGGAGGAGAAGACACTAGCAACATTGGAGAAACTGAGAAGAAGAGTAAAAAGAAGAAAAATAAGAAGGCCTCAAAGAAGAAAGGGTCTCAGCCTAATGATATCCATCCCCCTATTGTGAGTTTAGGTGATGATCAAGAGGAGAAATCAGAAGATGAAGGCACAAGAGAACTATATGTGTTGTAGCAAGGTAGATATGAAGGTAAAGATGACTGTGAGTTATTTCTTAGTTGTGTTCTAGATGGATTTGATGTTATCCATGCATATTTGAATAGTCAAGTTGATAATGAATGTGATAAAATGATGCTCCTTGAAGTTGAACGTGATCCAACCACGGTTGTAATAGAGAAGTTTACTACTGAAATAGAAAAACTAACATATAAAAACCAAGATTAGAAGAGACTGATGCAAATATTTGATGAGAAGGAGAATGAGATAAAAAAGGAAGTCATCAACTTGAAGATCAAGTTAGAAGAGGCTAAAAGAGTTGAAGATGTGATGGACAATCAACTAAAAGAAAGAGATGATCGAGTTGAAAAACTAGAAGCTGAAGTGGTCTTAATAAGGAAGTAGCCTGAACATAAAGAGAGTCGGTCGAAGTTGAAAAAGAGAACCAAGGTTTTGGATAACATCCTCAATAGCCAAAGATCTCCCTTTGATGAGATTTGGTCTTGGCTTTCAGAAGGGAGAGTCTAGCTCATATGCACACTTAAATAACAATGTAAATCCTAAGAATCCTGCAACAACAAAAGGCACCAAGATGAGCAACAAAAGAGAAAGGAAGCAACAGAGGAAGGGAGCAAGAGGAGAACCTATTATTAGAAGACCATTCGCTCCAAGAGATGAGTTTGGCATATTTCAAAGAAGGGGTCAAAACCATTTTTCTCCCTTGATGGATGAGGTCTAATGCTACATTTGCCATAACTTTGGACACATTGTAGCCAGCTGTAGAACTAGAATATTTAGATATAACCAACATAGTATGAAATAGTACGGGTAGTTTGGGAAGCCAGGAAGAGTAACAATGTTCAGGTATACTAATGCATTTTATGGTTATTACTTTTCTTGTAACTGTTTTGGCCACAAGGAAGTTGATTGCAAATTTCATGCATGGAGTGGAGGTATGACCAATGTAAAGTAGATATCTGACATGAATAGCAGAAGACATGACCCTCTTGCATCATATCTTGGTCATGTGAGGTGTTACACTTGTCACAATCTTGGTCACATGGCTAGTTTTTAACATCCAAGTTGAATATGGGTGCCATTATAAGGTCTTCGATATCATAGATGGGTTTTGGGTCCCTGACCACGATCAAGGAAGGGAAACAAGAACATATAACCTTAAAATTTGCTTCTCTAGGTTAATCACCATGGATAAGTCTTGAAAGCATCACCAATGACCTTTAATGGTTATTATTCACCTCTAAGGGTGATATGAGTTCCATGACTAGGTTATTTATGGACTAAGAGTTGATCTTGATGTCTAACAAAGGTTAGGGGATGAAAAACAAATTCCTAGTGCCATAAATGAAGCTTCTTAGGATCAAGCGCATGAACTACAACCAAAAAAGCTTCTTAGTATAATTCCAATCATGTCATTAAACCACCACATGGGATCCCTATAGGGTATATCTATCTGACTAAAGATATTCCTATCAATATTTTCCATAAAAGTTGGATATGGACACCATGATGAGGTTTTGTGCACTTAGGATGGGTTGAAAATCCTTGTGAATAGTTAGTTATAGAAAGTAGATGCCTTGAGATATTGTTGAATATTCTTAGGATCAAGATCCTTGAACGAGTTTATGAACCAACACATGTATCCTTTCTAATTCTTTGTAATCTTAGAAGTGTGATATAGGTGATAATGTGTAGGTTTTGTGCAGCACAAGAAATGGGTCTTGACAATGGTTAGGTAAGGAGGAAGAGCCATATACATTTAAAAAGCTCCTAAAGCTTAAGCATAATGAAATATGCATTAAATACATAGGACCTTTCTATGGGATGTTTAGTATGCAAGTGGGGTATGACTACCATTAGTTGGTTTTAGGAAACACTGTTGAGTCCAAGGGCCTCAAACATGGTAAAAGAGAAAAACAAGGGCCTTATAGAGGAAAATGAACCTTCTAGGCTTGAACCACTATCATGAACAAGGTTGTAACTATGACACATTCCTCATATATGGGGTTGTTTACGCTTGCATGGTATTCTAGATATCGGTAGGTATTTTTGCTTAAAGGGGATGAGTTTAGGGCCTGGACTATGCTCAAGAGAGGAGTGCAACTCATATGTCCCTAAAAGAAGGTTTTAGTGCTAAAGATTTAATTTTAAAACATAATAATATGAGGGAGTTTTAAATGATTTTTTTAATGTAATAATAATAACCCATGAACATTATTATGATTCAAGGAAAAAATAAGCTTGGATTGTCTTTTTCTTCTTTGTGTTAGATGAGTTGGCTACTTTTTTTTTAGCTTTAGATTAATGAGTAGTGTGGTTCATAGTGCATAAACAAAAGCACTCACTTTTGTAGTTCCTTAAACTTATCTTAACTTTTGATGAGATTTTAAAATATGGTCTATGTATTCATCACCAATGAAACTACATAAACTTATAGAATTTTTTCAATTTCTATCTATATCTATATATCTATATATATATATATATATATATATGAGATTAATTGATAGGTTTAAACTCTTAAATACTTGACCTTTTAATTTTAAAATTTTAATATTAATTTTAAAAACATATCAAAAATTGAAGACACATAATGGATTATTATCTACACTACTACAATTTTTTTTCAAGAATTCTATCATTTAAATACTAAACTAACATCTTATCAAGAACATATGCATTATTATTTTTAAAAGAAAGTAACATAATTTCTAAAAGAATATAATTTATTTTAATTCAGACAAAATTTTTCATAAATAAATTATAAAATTTTGATAGTTTATTTCTAACTTTTCATCTTTACATTATATTCAAGTAAATTGAGCACATAATTCTTCTTAATTAAAATATTGTTGTTTTTCTTGATTTCCATTGCAATGAACCTATGAACCTATCACAACAGGGAAGAATCAACTTGCATCAATGCTATTGTATATTAATTGTTACTACATCTATTGGCTAGTGATTTACTTGTTAGAATAACCTCTCCCTATGTAAAATTACAAGATGTAACATTTGGTAATTTTATTTTAAAAATACAAGATGTAACATTTGGTAATAAAAATAATATCTATGTAACCAAAGAATAATTTGTTCCTTTAAGTGTGAATTGAGCTCAGAGTAAATGGCACGCATAGGATTTGAACCCTCGTCATTCAACAACATTCAAATGCTATGTTTGAGCTTTAAACTTCCATTTTCCACACAATGGGGTGGGTCAAATACCCTCACCGTCCGGCATGAATTCTCTTGCATTTACAGTGATTATCCTATTAACGATCAACAATTACTTCTAAGGTCGACAAATGGAATTTTTTTTTTCAGTTTTTGAGGGTATCAATAATACCTTGGGTCATTATCTTACTATAGATAACTTCTGAGGGTAGTATGGTTTGTACAATTACAGAAGAATATGCGTGGAAATTGACATTACCAAAGGGTTATTGGAAATAATCAATTTAAAAATTGGTGATTACCATTGGACCTAATCCCTTGATTATGAGAATACACTGTTTCGGTGTCGTGTTTGTCTTCAAATTGGGCATCTACAAAATTCCTTCCCTAGGTCAATCTCCACCAAGAAGCGACATAACATAATGTCTAAATAAAAAAGTTGAAAACCTTGCGAACAACCTCCTACGAAGAGAAAGCCTTATTCTCCTTCTGATCAAAGGAATGAGGGCATCGATGATGATATGCTTCAACAAGATCAGGATCAAACTGTCGATACATATAAGGCTTATGAGGACTCATCTAGGATCCCAGGCCACCCTAGAAACAAGGAATTGGTTGTTAGAGATGCTTCTTTGGGTATGTTGAAGCATGTTCATGAATCGACTTCTTCTAAATCCGACAAGCAAGCACCTTCAACTCTCAACAATAATTTGCATATTACCTTGGTTGATCCACTTGACATAGGCTAGACTAAAGTTGTGAGAAATAAAGGCAAGAAAATTCACTTTGAAGTCAATTCCTATGTCAACTGCTGTTGTACAATATATCATTTCGAAGTTAGTTTCTTCTTCAAACGTGTGTCAAAATCCTTAAACGAACAACTATTATCACATTTCAGATTACAAATTAGCTTTTTAGACAATTATACGCAATCAATATAATTTTATTTTTATATTAATATAAATCTTTTTTACTAACTTAAAAAAATATTTTAAAATACATTTAGCATTTTGAATTTAATAGAAATTTACCATTTATGATATTAAAGATAATGATAATCATCCCACTCCAATCAACTCTAGTTGTTAGATTTGTAAACTTAAACTAATTAATTATATATTTTTTCAAGTGTTTCGATAATAGAATAAGTTAGAAATGAAATATAGAGATTTTTTTTTGTTAGATTTGTAAACTTAAATTAATTAATTATATATTTTTTTAAGTGTTTCGATTCATAGAAATAAGTTGAAATTGAATATATAGATTTTTTGTTTTTAATGAGTTTCCAGCTAAAAAATTCAATTTTATTATAAATATTTCCAAAAATAAATCTCTTCAATTTTATTATAAATATATTCCAAAAATAAATCTCACGCATATATAATTTTAATGGAAGTGAAAGTGATTTTCATTTTTTTATATTTGCCATTGGATTTTGTGCCAGACTTTTTATATAAGGTACAATGTTATCTCTTATTATAAAGTTTATAATATTTTTTTCTCATATATTTGCATTCTTTAGCCAGCCATAATGGAAAATTAATTTTGATATTTTAATTTATAATTAATCATATATAATTTTCAATGTATGATGATGTTTAACATTTAGTTATAATAGTTTTTTAAACAATATTTTAATGTAGAAAATAACTTCTTCATTATTATTTCCAAATAATGAATTAAGAAAATTCATTTTAAAATAATCACTTTTGAACTTTGAGGGCTTTCATAATGTTTGAAGCACTCATAGGAAGTCTCTCATAAATTGAGAAAATGCATTTTAAAATAATCACTTTTAAACTTTAAGGGCTTTTATGATGTTTGAAGCACTGATAGGAAGTCTCTCATAAGATTGTGCTTGTACATGATGTACTTATTATATAACCTCATTTTCAATGCAAGTAAACCCAACTTTTAAAACAAACATATGTTGAGAGATATGACACTTAATTTTAAACTTATAACCTCATTTTCAATGCATTACAAGCAAGCTGACTATTATGGTAACTCTTATGACCTTAATATGAATAAGGGAGATTACACATAAGCACTCAATATGGAAACACCGTAATCATGCTGGAAGATTGGAGTAATGGAAAGCTTAACACCAGCTTCTATGAACAAGCAATGGAAACAAAGCCTCACACAAGTAAACCCAATTTTTAAAACAAACATATGTTGAGAAATATTTGTTATAGTTTTTTTTATTAAATTTATTATTTTTTACTCCAAATCTCCATGAAAATATCATATTTATGAACCTTGCAATTATAGGAACAATGTCAATGGTGAATTTTTTCTAATTTCTTTAAAATTAAAATTATAAAGCTTTATAATTGATATCAATTAAATTCTATAGCTTTATCAATTAAAATTTTATAGCTTTATAATTACATATTTTGAAACTTCTAATATAATTTTTTTAATGTTAAAATTTAATTTTATTTATAATTAAAATATAAATTTGTTTTTTCAAATTATTATTATTTTAGAATGATGCCAAAGTTTGTGTGCAATAAAAGGGGTTTTGTTACAAAAAAAAATTTAAGAAAAAGGTTTTTGTTGCAGAAATTTTCAAATCCATAGCTTTAAGCTTGGAGAAATGGCTACCAATGAGGGGTGTTCTATTTCTCATCCTTTATCCATTGCATATGAACTGGAAATGGTGCATTGCAAAGGGTTTAATGGTCTTGGCAGAGGAGCTCTCCTAGACATGACTACAGGTCGATCCCTAGTCCTCATATTCCCAAGGAACTCTCATGTTAATTGTGGAGGAACATTTCTCAAATTTCCCCATGTTAGAGGTGAATGAGAACATTGATAAGAGAAAAATAACAAATTTTGATAGCCTAGTAATTATATGCCATTGTAATCGCATTTGGCCTTCAACATATACTCTTCAAGAATGGGTTCACTTGAATTAGTCCTAGAACCAAGATTTTTGCTCGAAGGGATTCTTAGTATTTTTCTTAAAAGGTTTGGAAGAAGAAGTTTTTTGATCGAGGGCACTAGTTTTGGGGCTAGGATGCTCTCTCAATTCAACCATGGTTCCTAGAGTTTAATCCTCTCAGCATGAAGACCTTGCTTGTTCCTATTTAGGTTAGGCTCCCAAGCCCCTCCAATGGATCTTTCCAGGGATATTAGAGGATATTGGTGACTCTATAGGCAACACTTTCAAAGTAGATAGTGATAGATTGTCAAAAGATTTTGTAAGATATGTCTGCATATGTGTGGAAGTGGAACTCAATGAAGGTTTACCATATAAAATCATTCTAAAGTGTTAGGAAAAAGAATATATCCAACCTTTGGACTACGAAAATACTACCTTCAGCGTAGAATCTGTCAATAGCCTATACATCTACACAATATGTATCCCTT
Source organism: Pinus taeda (assembly GCA_000404065.3). Taxonomy (NCBI): domain Eukaryota; kingdom Viridiplantae; phylum Streptophyta; class Pinopsida; order Pinales; family Pinaceae; genus Pinus; species Pinus taeda. The sequence goes on along the minus strand of APFE031619350.1, from coordinate 106,098 downwards.
CTTAAAAGGGATTTTTTGCAACTAGGAACTAAAGAGAAGCTATTGTAGTTGGATTTATTTGAAGGTAGCGATAGAGTCTGAGATCCCTGTAGGTAAAAAGAAGAAGAACTCTCAAAATCAGAATTCATCTCCCAACACCTTAGCCTCTCAATATATTAGGTAGCCCCTAGATGCATCTACAAAACCTCCAACATAGGAAAATTGTTGACACCTAATTGGGTGAACAATATTAAATAATGTAAATAGTAAATAATCGAGAATAGGAAAATGAAGAGACACTGTGATGTGAAGCCCAAGAGTCTCTCCCTCTTTTTATAGAACCATGAGAAATCTTAATGAATAAACACAATTTGCATTGAGTTACCTCCTGCCCTGACATGGTATCAAAGTCAACTCCCAAAATTAGCTTTTGTGTTGTAAATCCTATCAGTTTTATACCATATTATGTCCCTCTATTCTCTGTCGATCTCTGTTATATTGTCCCTATGGTCTTTTTTAATCACTGCTACATAATTGTCTTGTTGTACCCATTGCATTGAACTAATTGTTTCATATACCTCCGTCATATTAATAAGTGTTGTGGTATTGATATCTCTGTTGTTCGAATCTCTGTACCATACCACCACTCACCATTATTTGAATGCTCTCTCGCATACTCCATACATGTTGCCTGCCGATATACCTCTCGTGGTTTCACCGCTCTCTTGGTTTCATGGTGTTAAACACGGGTGTGGTGAATGGTATGTCAATTTTTTTTAGACTATGTGTTGGTGTGACTTTGTGATCGATACTCTGTTTGAAGAAATTGTTGGCATCTCTATGTAATAAAGCTCCTCCTCCATACTCCACACATTGTGTGATATAATGCAACATTCACATCTTCTTATATCGTCGCTTTGGTGACTGTGATACAACACAGGCTTGAGCATTGCTCTGTACCCATAGTATAATACGTTGTCTCATGAGTTTTTTTAAAATGTAACGTTGCTCCGTAATACGTTGTTGTATTATAATATTGGTTACGCAGAAATAATACACTTCCTCCCCCATATATCCCCTCCTCCATACCACTCCTCCCTCATATAATACATCCATCCTGTTGCTACCAGAATTGCATTTTTCAAAATATTGCTACTACAATGCAGTTTTTTTTACATCAAAAGTGCATTTTTTTGCCAGCAAAAATACATTTTTTACATAGTATACATTTTTAAATGCATTCATTGATCTCTATAATTGGAGTAGTTCTCTCTAGGAAAGAGAACTATCCAAAATGGTCACAGAAGATAAATACACTCTCATTTTCAATGAGTTGTGGAAAGGAGTTTGTGTAGGAGAAGGAAATAATGAACTCGCAAAGGCCACCTCAGATAAGGAGTTCACCATTTGAGAAAACAAGAACAACAAGGCTTATGCCTTGATTGTAGCATCTATAAATGAAGAGGTGAGTCGCCATATTTCAACATTTTCAAATTCTTTTAAAGCCTTACAGAAGTTGCAGGAACTTTATGACTCACACTCTGAACTTGAAGTTGTCCAATTGATGATTAAATTATTCAGTCTTCAATTGAAAAATAATGATCCTCTTGCTTTAGCATCAGAAGTAAAATCTGTTATGTTCCTATACCAATAGGTGTCATAATTTTTGAATGGCTGAGGTCAAATCTGTAATATGTACATACCTTTGCTTTCTGAAAATGTTTTCCATATACAAAAAAAAAAAATGTAAAGAGGGTATGTCCTAAAAGAAAAATCAAAGTACAAAAGAAATAAAAAAGGTTAAAAAAGATGAAAAATGAACCCCAAGAAAGAAAAAGACCATGAAATTGTGCAAGTCAAAATGCCACTACTATTTACTTTTGATGTAGAATAAAATATTGTGTGCAGCTTTACCTTTGCCATAATCCATGGATGGTCAAAATGTTTAAACTTGACTATTCCATGTTTCTAATTTTATGCTTAGGGATAGAGAATAAAATTTGATCAAACTGTTTAATCTTGGTAGATAAGTAGATAGGTAGAGTAAATAGAAAGAGCTCAATTGTTTAATCTAAGCCCTTGGATGTAATAAGGCTATACTTAGATAGATTTCCATTGTAAAAGAAAAGAAAAGTTTTGATAAAGGGTTTGCCAGCTTAAGTGAACCCTAATAAAGAGAAGTAAAAATGGTAGGATGAGTAGGTGGGTAAGTAGAAGAATGGTTGCAGAATCGTGATGATTGATTAGATAAGATCATATTATTCACCTTCATCATCAAAGTTCCAAGTATGGATAATAATTGGGCATGTATCAAATCCACAAAGTCAAATTGATTAACCTCCCTCATTCATTACATTTTTCACTTAACTAATTCCCAAGGAAAATCTTAAAGTACCTAAAACCTTAAGTTAAAGGGGTTCAGAGAATTTCTCTGACTTCTAGACCGTCGGCCCAAAAACTTATAGGTTATAAGTACTAAAAGTCCCCTCATAAGAATTCACCCCTTCCATAATTCACTTATTTCCCGTAAAAAATCCCTTTTCCTAAGGTAAAAGCACCATTTGCCCAGGGAAAGTAATCACCTCCAAGAAAACCCCTTTGTCACAAAAACCCACAAATGTGCATTTAGCCTAAGTTATAATGTTATATGTGAAAACTAAATAAATTTCAAAACACATTATACTTAGCGCACTTCGTTTTTCCACCTTCATTTCATATTAATTTCTAACTTTATATATTAAATCCCGAAAAATATCCCTTTCCCGTATACTTTATTAAAAACCCCTATGTTAATATCTTGCCCCGAAGTTTGAAACATAAAATTTATTAGTGAATAATTAATGGGTTAACTAATTCAATCAGCGACTAATTAATGACCAAGACCCACCACTGAATAAAAGAGATTGATTAATCAATCAATGATTAATTAATAATCTGTCCCCGCCAATGAAATCACCCTTGATGTCATTAAATATCCATAATCCACAATTAATTAATCACTCCATGCTTAAACATCCACCGGGCCCCTCCATTAAACATCATATCAAATCTCCGCCCCGATCAATGTATGATCTAATCCCTTTTGATCCAACGATCAACGATCATATCAGGCAGCCGTCGAAGGCCAAGATTTACCCGCTCGATATGGGTGGTTTCACTATTCACCCCGTTGCTACGTGGTGCCCAATGAATGGCATCGTGTGACCTCCCCACAAAACCACTCCAGACTAAAAGCAGTGTGAAATGAACAGCTTATTGCCCGCCCTCTACGCGACAAACCGTCGACTATTCAGTTTGCGCCATATTTTAAAAGTTTGCCCGTTAAAGTTCAAACCCAAAGAACCCATGTTTTCTCGCCCTTCACCCATTCTACTGTGTAAACTTATGAAACCCTTCTGCTCCACCTGAAGCCTCTGCTAACCAATTCAAGCATGGTTTACCTCCCGAAATCACTTTGGACTCACTCCATAGACCTATAAAACTCAATAAATCCATTAATGACCCTCTGTGTCAACCCAACAATTTCCTAATAGTTTGTTTTATAGACGACCAGAAAACCGCAACCATGGATAAATAGTCTTAATACTAGTCATAAAACCTATTTACTCCAATATTTTTATCAAATCTATTCAAACAGAGATGGAAAATAAAACATACAGTTGAAAGATAAGCAGAGGAAACATGAAATTAAATGAATTACTATTGAAATAGACAGTAAAAAACCCAAAGTATATAGTGAAGGTAAAAGAATACAGTAAAGAATATTCAAAGTGTATTAGGGTTAAAGAGTATCAGATTGAAGTCCAAGTCAAGTAAATTATCTAGCATGAAGATAAACAACAGGGAAGACAATTACAGAGCATATAGATTCATGTCAAAGTGAAGACAGATAAAAAAACAGAGCGGTAAAAGTAAACGGTAAAAGTAAACATGGAGGCAGTAAAGGTTAAACATAGATGAAAACACTTTTCACCAGCAACAATGAATTTTATCCAAAGTAAAAGTGAAAAATAGTTAAAATAAATTTAAGGTTAAAAGATGAAATTAGAGCAGAAATGGTACATTCTTCAAAAATTTCCTATTTAAGTCATAGTTTTGAAGAAACTATTATGACTAATGCAAGATGTATTTTGAGATACTGGAGGAGGTTTTTGAGCCTAACATGTCAATATACAAAAACCTATCTCCATTTTTACATAAATATTACCAAAATGGAGATACGTGCATGTCTTCACAACCTATTTTTCAGTTTGTGCAAAGTCTTGTTTTTGACATCTTTTTGCAGAGAATATTGTGAACAACTGGAGCTGAATTTTGGGAAATTGAGAGAATTTTATCTCAAAAATATACGTATATAAAATAACCTCTTTCAATTTTTACATATCTATCTCATATTGAGATATACAAGTGTATCATTGAACCTTAAGTTTGCAGAAATGCTGGAGCAAAATGCACAAAGAAAGGATGCAGTTAGTGACTAGGATGCCTCATCATCACTTAAGAGTTACTATCAAATTCGAATTTATTTTATTTGTCACCATAAATCCATAAACATAGTGCCAAATAGATTCATTAGTTTTGAGTGTCCTTTATTTAAGTTCTATTAATGTAAAACAGTTGGAGATATTTGTAGAACCAATCTTGATATTTCTTCAAGATATTTCAATTTAGAATTAGTATAAATACTTCTTCATTTGAAGTATTTTGGGTGGATTAAAATACATTTCTGTAGAAATATTATTTTTGAGCTAAGGAAATTTTGTACTCAATATTGGATTGGTTTTACTGGAAATGAAATAAAGCTGAGGACATTTCACTGGATTCTCGTGCACAATCGGAACAAATAAGTATCATTTTCTCGTGTTTAAATTATTGTATTCTCTTCATGTTATGAATATTCATATTTGTTTTTTTATAAAATCTTAAAAGAAAACAAGGAATGATATCATCAGAATTAGCTTAAGTGCTCTATGTTTTAACTGTTTGCTTTATCTATGTTTTTCAACTAAACTGCCTTAGTCTGGGGATTCTTAATTTCCCTCTTACTTTTGTAGTTTATCCCCCCTTTGGCCCATAGTACAGGATTCTTCATTGCCATTTGCTACTGGCCATCCTTCCATTCTTCATCCCAATCCCGGTTAAGGATTCTTCATTGCCCTTGGCCCTGATTAGGACTTTCCATTCATTGAAACTTGCAGATTTTCTTTTACTGTGTTAGCCTACCTTGTGAACTCTTACCTCAGTGATATATCAAATCCAGTTAAACTTTCCTTTAATGACTCCATATCCCAATGGCCTAAATATTTTCTTTGCCCGTCTGTCCTCTTAATTTCACCAGCCACTCAAAACAAAACAACCCTGAACATTAAGAACTAGCCTGAAATCTTATTTAAACAAAGTTAAATTATAAAGAGAGAGCCCTCTCTGGACTTAACTTGGCTAGAACCTAAGTCTAAAATATTGGTTTGTGGTTACCTCGGGCTATTCCTTCTTTAATAACTTCTAAGGAAAAAACTTGAGTGATAACATAGTGGTGACTCCACTGGAGGAATGAACCTGAAAGAACTATGTGAAAAGATCAGGCTTTTAACTTGGATTGTTATCCAAGACATTATGTTCTTTCTCATCAAGAAATTTTTTCAATGTATATAGTATTTTAGAGAATATCTTAGATTAGTTTTTAATTATTTTCCTTTGGAAATTGTAAATATAAAATCTCCTTACACATTTGACCGTCATTCTTCTAACTCTTATGATGATCATTTTCCAATCAAGAAGCCTCAAATAATCAAGACTCCATTGTTCAAAGATCCAGAGCTTCAAATTTCAGAGCAATCCCACAACCAAATAATCTGTATTCCAAAGCATTAATAGTGATACAGGATGACAGGGTTTGTGGAAATATTTTCATTTCATGAAATTTTAAATGAATTCAGGGATGTGTTATCAAAATTTTAGCTTGACGAAGCTTTTTTAGGAGTTGTGTTTACAATGATCAAATCAATAAAATACTCTCATGAAGCTAAAATGTGTGTTCTTGATTTAGATGCTGAAAAATATGAAAATGAAATTAAACTTTTGCATTCTCAAATTCAGTCATATAATTTCCAAGATCCTAAAGAATTCTTACAAAATCTTCCTTCTCCAAACCAGAGGAAATTGTACTACCTTTTGATTTGAAGATTGAGGATGATTATGGTTTCAAGAGAAAGATTGAAGAAGTAGTTTCAGGGTTTAGTATTGAGGATACGGTTGATCAATTAGACATTGAAGGCCTAGAAGAAATTATTATACTTTATGCTTTTGTTGATCCTATAACAGATTATATGGAGGTTATTCTCAGCTCTAGTTCTTTGACATGTTTTCTCTATGAGGACCAAATACATCAAAAGTGGCCTTTATATATCACATTTTTTATTATGTGGGTACATGATCAAATTATTCTTCTGACTTTACTGACAATCTGTCAAGAAGTCCATTTGTTTTTGCAGTTGCTTGACTGACTTCATTGGCATTTTTGTATTATTTAAGTTAGCCTAATTTTCAACAATATTGAGTAGGTAGCATTTTAGTTTGATTTAATTAAGTTTTTAGTAGATTGTGAAATAAATCATAAAAGATTTGAATTCAAGAAAAAAATCCCTAAGGTCTTGATTATTTACTAGTTTGGTTTGAAGGTTGCAACACATTTTAGTGTCAAATCAGATCTCATGTTATGTAGGAAAAGGTTAAAAAAAGTTTTTTGATAAAAGGACCAAGGCTGAAGATTCCTACCTAGGTGACAAGGTGCTCAAGTGGGTTTTAAGGAGGGAAGATAAAGGGAAACATGGTAAGTTTGAATTCCTATGGAAAGGTCCTTACATTATTTATGCTTTCAGAGGTAATAATGCCTATTTCCTTAAAGAATTGGATGGTGCAGAAGTAGAAGGAGGACCAGTCAATGGTTGAATGCTTAAGCACTATATAGATCCTAGCCACTGATTCCACTAATTGCTTGCACATATTATATCCTTCATAAAATTTAGTGTGGATTGGGTGGTAAAATTTTGGAGTTGAAGTCTGAAGGGAAGGCCCTAAGCTTCAAAAGTTTCACTATCAATAAATATCAATAAAGCAGCAAAGTAAAAGGGAAAGTTGCAGAGTAAAATCATAAGTAATTCAGAAGGCTATTGATCTACTAGTTCTTGACATTTCACCAGGAAATGCCATCCCCAAGTGGAGCCATTGTTATGTTCCTATACCAATAGGTGTCATAATTTTTGAATGGCTGAGGTCAAATCTATAATATGTACATACCTTTGCTTTCTGCAAATGTTTTCCATATTCAAAAAATAAAAAAATAAATGTAAAGAGGGTATATCCTAAAAGAAAAATCAAAGGACAAAAAGAATAAAAAAAGTCAAAAAAGATGAAAAATGAACCCCAAGAAAGAAAAATACCATGAAAGTGTGCAAGTCAAAATGCCATTACTATTTATTTTTGATGCAAAATAAAATATTGTGTGCAACTTGTTACCTTTGCCACAATCCATGGATGGTCAAAATGTTTAAACTTGACTATTCTGTGTTTTCAATTTTATGCTTAGGGATAGAGTATAAAATCTGACCAAACTATTTAATCTTGGAAGATAAGTAGATAGGTAGAGTAAATAAAATGAGATCAACTGTTTAATCTGAGCCCTTGGATGTAATAAGGTTAGATTTAGATAGATTTCCATTGTAAAAGAAAAGAAAAGTTTTGATAAAGGGTTTGCCAGCTTAAATGCACCCTAATAAAGAGAAGTAAAAATGGTAGGATGAGTAGGTGGGTAAGTATAAGAATGGTTGCAGAATTGTGCTGATTGATTAGATAAGATCATATTATTCACCTTCATCATCAAAGTTCCAAGTATGGATAATAATTGGGCATGTATCAAATCCACAAATTCAAATTGATTAACCTCCCTCATTCATTACATTTTTCACTTAACTAATTCCCAAGGAAAATCTTAAAGTACCTAAAACCTTAAGTTAAAGGGGCTTAGAGCATTTCTCTGACTTCTGGAGGGACTGGACCCTCGACCCAAAAACTTATAGGTTCTAAGTACTGAAAGTCCCCCCATAAGCATTAACCCCTTCCTTAATTCACTCATTTCCCCTAAAAAATCCCTTTTTCCTAAGGTAAAAGCACCATTTGCCCAGGGAAAGCAATCACCCCCAAGCAAACCCCTTTGTCACAAAAACCCACAAATGCACATTTAGCCTAAGTTATAATGTTTTATGTGAAAAGTAAATAAATTTCAAAACACATTATACTTAGTGCACTTCGTTTTTCCGCCTCCATTTCATATTAATTTCTAGCTTTATGTAATAAATCCCGAAAAATACCCCTATCTTGTATACTTTATTAAAAACCCCTATGTTAATATCCCGCCCCGAAGTTTGAAACATTATCTTATTAGTGAATAATTAATGGGTTAACTAAGTCGATCAGCGACTAATTAATGACCAAGACCCACCGCCAAATAAAAGAGATTAATTAATCAATCAGTGATTAATTAATAATCTATCCCTGCCAATTAAATCACCCCCGATGTCATTAAATATCCATAGTCCACAATTAATTAATAACTCCACGCTTAAACCTCCATTGGGCCCCTCCATTAAATGCCATATCAAATCTCCGTCCCGATCACCGTACGATCTGATCCCTTTTGATCCAATGGTCGACGATCATATCGGGTAGCCTCCGATGGCCGACCTTTACCTGCCCGATATGGGTGGTTTCACTATTCACCTCGTTGCTACGTGGCACACGATGAATGGCATTGGGCAACCTCCCCACAAAACCACTCTAGCCCAAAAGCAATGCGAAATGAACTGCTTACCGCCCGCCCGCTGCGCGACAAACCATCAACTATTCAGTTAACGCCATATTTTAAAAGTTTGTCCGTTAAAGTTCAAACACCAAGAACCCATATTTTCTCACCCTTCGCCCATTCTACTGTGTAAACTTATGAAACCCTTCTGCTCCATCTAAAGCCTCTACTAACCAATTCAAGCATGTTTTACCTCTTGAAATCACTTTGGACTCACTCTATGGACCTATAAAGCTTGATAAATCCATTAATGACCCTCCCTATCAACCCAAAATTTTCTTAATAGTTTGTTTTACAAGAAATCAGAAAACTACAGCCTTGGATAAATAATATTAATACTAGTCATAAGACTTATTTACTCAGAGATTGTTATCAAATCTATTCAAACAGAGATGGAAAATAAAACATATAGTTAAAAGACAAGCAAAGGAAACATCAAATTAAATGATTTACTGTTGAAATAGACATTAAAAAACCTAAAATATGCAGTGAAGGTAAAAGGACACAGTAAAGAACAGTCAAAGTGTATCAGGGTTAAAGAGTATCATATTGAAGACCAAGTCAAGTAAATCAGCTAGCATGAATATAAACAACAGGGAAGAAAGTTATAGAGTATACAAATTCATGTCAAACTAAAGACAGATAAAAAAACATAGCGGTAAAAGTAAACAGTAAAAGTAAACATGGAGGCAGTAAAGGTTAAACAGATATGAAAACACTTTTCACCAGCAACAATGAAGTTTATCCAAAGTAAAAGTGAAAAAAAGTTAAAAGAAATTTAAGGTTAAAATATGAAATCAGAGTAGAAATGGTACATTCTTCTGAAATTTCCTGTTTAATTCATAGTTTTTCAGAAACTATTGTGAACAATGCAAGATGTATTTTGAGGATACTAGAGGAGGTTTTTGTTCCTAACATGCCAATGTACAAAAACCTATCTCACTTTTTACACAAGTATTACCAAAATGGAGAAGTGCATGTCTTCACAGCCTATTTTCAATTTGTGAAAATTCTTGTTTTTGACATCTTTTTTCAGAGAATATTGTGAACCGTTGGAGCTGAATTTTTGGAAACGGAGAGAGGTTTATCTCAAAAACATGCTTATCCACAATAAAAACTTTCACGTTTTACATATCTATCTTGGATTGAGATATACAAGTGTACCATTGGACCTTAAGTTTGCAGAATTGCTGGAACAAAATGCACAAAGAAAGGATGCAGTTAATGACTGGGATGCCTCATCATCACTTAAGAGTTGCTATCAAATTCGAATTTCTCTTCTTTGTCACCATAAATCCATAAATTTAGTGCCAAATAGATTCATTAGTTTTGAGCGTCCTTTATTTAAGTTCTATTAATGTAAAAGAATTGGAGATATTTGTAAAACCAATCTTGATATTTCTTCAAGCTATTTCAGTTTAGAATAAATATAAATACTTCTTCATTTGAAGTATTTTGGGTGGGTTAAAATACATTTCTATCGACATTATTTTTGAGCTAAGGAGCTTTTGTGCTCAAGGCTGACTAGTTTTACTAGTAATGAAATAAAGTTGAGGACATTTCACTAGATTTTCGTGCACAATTGGAACAAATAAGTATCATTTTATCGTGTTTAAATTATTGTATTCTCTTCATGTTATGAATATTCATATTTGTTTTTTTATAAAATCTTAAAAGCAAACAAGGAATGATATCATCGGAATTAGCTTAAGTGCTCTCTATTTTAACTGTTTCCTTTATCTATGTTTTTCAACTAAACTACCTTAGTCTGGGGATTATTAATTGCCCTCTTACTTCTGTAGTTTATCTCCCGTTTGGCCCATAGTACAGGATTCTTCATTGCCCTCTACTGGCCATATTTCCTTTCTTCATCCTAATCCCAGTTAAGGATTCTTCATTGCCCTTAACCCTGGTTAGGACTTTCCATTCATTGAAACTTGCAGATTTGCTTTTGTTGTGTTAGCCTACCTTGTGAACTCTTACTTCAGTGATAAATCAAATCTAGTTAAACTTTCCTTTATTGACTCCATAGCCCAATGGCCTAAATATTTGCTCTGCCCATCTGTCTTCTTAATTCTACCACCCAATCAAAACAAAACAACCCTGAACATTAAGAACTAGCCTGGAATCTTATTTAAACAAAGTTAAATTATAAAGATAGAGCCCTATCTGGACTTAGGTTGGCTAGAACTTGAGTCTAAAAGATTTGTTTGTGGTTACCTCGGGCTATTCCTTATTTAATAACTTCTAAGGAAAAAACTTGAGTGATAACAAGATCTACTATGCATGATATCGAAGTCACTAATGTTCAACTAGACACTCCTCTTATAGCTTTTATCAAAGGCACTTTATCCCACTTATTCAAATTACCTTGAGTCATTGCAAGCAAATGGAAACCTCAAAGAGATTACCTTTGACTCCCTTTTGAAAAAGTTTGTTGAGAGAAGGAAGGCTTTTGGGAAAACGATGGCTCCTCAGTCTTTTGAAGAAGTTGCATGTCTTGTGCATAGAGAGAAGGATTATGCTCAAGATTCTTCTAAAGGAAGAGGTGGTCGAAGAGGAAGAGGAAGCAGAAATTTCAGAGGTAGGGGCGCAGACACTTTCATGGAGAAAAGTTTGATCTTCATTGCATACGTTGCAATAGAGATGGATCACATGATGCATCCACATGCAAGTTGCTTTGTGACAAAATTGAGTAGGAAACAAATAAAGTGAGAAAGGTAAAGCACCTAAAATCGCTCACTATGTTGTGACACATTATAATATTGGAGTAAATGAAGACTTGTTTGATGCTTCACTTGCTTCTTGGAAAAATGATTGGTTGCTTGATTCAGGAGCAACTTTCCACATGACTTCTAGAAGATATTTTTTGAAGAATTTATTGATAATGTTGATGGAGCAGTATACTTTGTAGACAAATCAAAATTAAGGACATCAAGGCTTGACACAATTTGACTCAAATTGTTCGGTCTTCTAGACTTTCTTCTGCATGATGTTTTGTATCTCCCACAACTGAGAAGAAACTTGTTGTCCTTGGTCCACATCCGCTAGCAAGGACACTCCATTAATATGTTTGATCGCAAGGTTGAGGTCGAAAAAGCATTAGATCACTCACTTGTCATGACAGGGATAGAAGAAGAAAGACTTCTGAAGTTGCAAGTTACTTCTGCTCGTGCAAAAAATTTCTCATACAATTTTCATTATGATGAAGGTACAATTCCATCAATTCTTTTATGGAACGTTAGATCTGGACACTTGAACTATGACAACCTTCACTTGTTGAAGAAAAATGGTGTTACTAGTTTTCTTACAATTCCTAGGAAGCTTAAGCAATGTGATGCTTGTATTCTAGGAAAGCATAGCATACAGTCTTTTCATGATTTCCATTCCAGAGCACATAGAAAACTTGAACTCATTCATTCAGATTTATGTGGTCCAATGCTTGTTCCTTATGCAAATGGAAATAAATATTTGATGACATTTATTGATGACTACACCAGAATGTGTTGGATTTATTTATCGAAGGATAATTTTGATGCTTTTCATACATTCAAGAACTTTCATACATGGATTCTCATATTGGCTATATTCACACTAATAATGGAAAATAATACAATTCAAATGAATTTCAAAACTATCTTCTCTAGCATGGGATCAAACATAAAACAATTGTGCCTTATAATCCCCAACAAAATGGAGTAGCTGAAAGACTAAATAGGACAATCTTAAATATGGTACATTCTATGCCGTTTTTCAAGAACGTAAAACTGATGTTTTGGGTTGATACAGTTATATGTGATGTGTATGTAAAGAATATACGTCCTTTTAATTCTATTAGAAACAAGAATTCTTATGAAATGTGGTATGGCCACATTCCTTCGGTAAATTTGTAGGTTTTAACCCTGTACAGAAATTACCTGCATACGAATTCCAAAACATAAAAAATAAACAATGCAAGATCATAACACATAAAACACATATACACAGAGATTTTCCCCTGGATCCCAAAACCGGGACTACTAGATTGATTTTTCATTATTTTCCTTTCAATGTTACAATACATATTTATACATACCGAAGCATCTAATACCATGGACCGAAAACCATCGCATCCAAGACCATGGAATGAAAACCATCGTGTCCAAAACCATGTGCGAAAACCATGCACAAAACCATAGGTAGGTCCGCCCAACATAATATAGGATCCAAATTTTGTTTTTTCCCAAGGCGCTGCCCCAAACCCCCCTTGTGACCCCCCCGCTGGTCAATTGACGCAACGAAGGGGGGGCTCTGCCCCCCTTCTAACCCCTCGGTTAACTACGTGGGCTACTCGTGGAAAGAATATAACACAACCGAACATTCTCCCACTTACTATTTTATTTCCACAAGGGGCCATAACAGAGCTTAGTCATTTATCTAGCCCTGAAATGCCCATTGTTTCTCTGCACCAAGAGAACTTCTCAGAGCTCACATCTTTTATCAATGTATCTGCAGTATTCTTCAAAGTTTCCACCTTTACCAACAACACCTTTTTGTCTTCTATCATCTCCCTCAGAAAGTGATACTGAACATCAATATGCTTTGTCTTTGAATGATAAGCAGGGTTCTTTGCTAAGAAAATTGCACTTTGGCTATCACAGTCTATCCTTATAGCTCCCTGTACTAACCCCATACTTGAACACAATCTCTAC